>JAJHSJ010000015.1:38726605-38826605 GCA_021015155.1 Magnolia officinalis
TTTGTATTTTGAACGCCTTGATGTCATCAACATGGGTTACAGTGATTTCCCACTGCTGAAGCTTATAACAGATGTTCTTGGTTCTGCAATCTGGTTCAACACCATCCTTGTCATGACCCATTGTTCTTCAGCTCTTCCAGAAGGATCTGATGGTTATCCAGTCAGCTATGAAGGGTTTGTAACTCGGTGCACGAATATGGTGCAACATTACATACACCAGGCAGTATCAGATACACGACTTGAGAATCCCATCCTACTAGTAGAGAATCACTCTTCATGTAAAACTAATATGAAAGGAGAAAAAGTTCTCCCAAATGGCCAAGTTTGGTGGTCTCAGTTCATGCTGTTATGTGCATCTACGAAAGTCTTAGGAGATGCAAATGCTCTTTTGAAATTTCAGGACAGCATTCACATCGGGCAGACTGGTACCCGGCTGCCTTCACTGCCACATCTCCTTTCATCTCTTCTCCAGCCCCGTTCTTTGTTTACCTCGAGCGGTTCAGATGGTGATGTGGATGAGATCTTAGACACGGATGATGATGATGACTATGATCAGTTGCCTCCCATCCGCATTCTTACGAAAGCCCAGTTTGAAAGATTGACTAATGCTCAGAAGAACGATTATCTCGATGAACTAGACTACCGTGAGACCCTCTATCTGAAGAAGCAGTTGAAAGAGGAGCTTAGGAGACGCAGAAATAGCATGCTTTCCAAAGATGAATTATTACCAAATGACGATAATTATGAAAATGAAACATCTCCAGAAGCTGTGCCATTGCCTGATATGACCATTCCGCTAAGTTTTGATTCTGATTTTCCCGTATACAGGTACCGCTGTCTTTTAAGTAATGACAGATGGCTTGCGAGGCCCGTTCTGGATTCTCAAGGTTGGGATCATGATGTCGGGTTTGATGGGATTAACTTGGAGACTTCTGTAGATGTGAAACAGAATCTTCATGCTTCTGTTGTGGGACAGATGAGCAAGGACAAGCATGATTTCAGGATTCAATCCGAGTGTGCAGCTGCATATGTGAATCAGGAAGGACCTTCTGTCTATGCCGGCATTGACATTCAAACTTCAGGCAGAGATCTGGTTTGTACCGTTCGAGGAGATACGAAACTTAGGAACTTGAAGCACAACATGACGGGATGTGGATTTTCCCTAACTTCATTTGGGAACAAGTATTTTATTGGAGCGAAGCTAGAAGACTCTGTTTCAGTTGGCAGAAGGTTGAAGATTGTCTTGAATGCGGGCCGTATTGGAGGCAACAGTAAAGCAGCTTATGGGGGGAGCTTAGAAGCGACGTTGAGAGGGAAAGACTACCCCGTGAGGGATGATAAAATCGGCCTATCCATGACGGTTCTCACCTTTGATAACGAGACAGTTCTTGGGGGAAGTATTCAGTCGGACTTCCGTCCCAGGCGTGGTACGAAAATGTCTGTTAATGCGAATTTGAACAGTAGGAGAATGGGCCAGGTTTCCGTAAGGACCAATACCTCTGAACACTTTGAGATAGCATTGATAATTCTTGTTCCCATCGTTAGAGCCCTTTTCCGGGGAAGAAGGGCAGTCGATGACAGTTAAATTAGGAGAGAAATGGAGGGGTGATGACTTTCTTGCAGTTGAAGTGCTCTGTTCTGACAGGGGATTTCACTATATAGAGGTAGTAATATTCAGGGATGTGTATTGATAAAACAGATGAGCTTTTGGCGGAGCCTTTGGTGTTATTAGCTGGAAGAGCAGCGAAGATAGTATATAATCGAGCAAAAAATTGTACAGTAATCATGTGAGATGAGGTTGAATCAGGTGATAATATGGTCGAGAAATTCTGGTAATGAATTCTTCTTATTTGGTCAGAAATTATGCTCTTGTTTGTTTTTGTTCTTTTTTCTGTAACTAGGTGTATGCTGTTTCAATTTACTTGATGTGCTGGCCGAGCGATGCACATTCACCAGTTGTATGCATTGCACAGTTGTATTGTACCTTAGCTGTCCTAATCATAGGTTCCGCTGTATGTGGGGCATAGAGTGATTGGATAATCCTAGCTTCTGATTAATGGACTTACTTTCCAACAGGTAACTAATTTTCATTTTAATAATCCATTAGATGTCTACAAATTGCTCAATCAACATCATCTGTTTAAGTTGATGAAATATCTTCAGCGCATCTCTGTATTTGGATAGTTTGGATTAAGTTGCATGCATGACATGTGCGATGGACATGTGCCCGAGTATTGATAATCACAACCTGCTACAGTATCAATATTTTTCTCATGATTTTATTTGCTAAAATTTTAAATTGCAGTAGATACAGATGTGATATTGTTGATTTCAGTACTCCAAAAATACAAACCACAGTTAGATGAGCAAACTCTTGTATAAAAGTGGCTGTGTTGGGAAGTCTGTTTAGCTAGACCTTTTTTTTTTTGGTTATCTTTTAAACTTATATTCATTTTGTTGGATTTTACATTTTTATATGAAGCTTTGTATTTGAGCCTACACTCAATCAGCCTCTATCACACACCGTTTTATTCTTCATGATTGTGCACTGCATTGTTTGACTGTTACAAGCTACAAATTTAGAGGAATTATAGGATCGGGGTCTTTAAATGGTATGCATGTGTTTTCAGTTCCGCTGAGTGGGGCCCATGGTTCAGTAATCCAGACCATCCTGGATGGACTGTAAAAATCTCCTCAGTACTCAATTTGTGGGTTGTGAAGAAGAGAGATACTGCAATGGTTCACATTCAATTGAAAAAAAAGGTAATATTGGTGGTTAGGATCCACCCACCACCAATGTGTGAGTGTTGGAGCATGGTCCATCTACATTGGGATGTAAGCCACGGGCTCCACTTGTTAGGACTGAAAATATGAGCATACCGTGCAAAACCTCAGGTGGGGGTAACCACATGAATGGCAGTTCAGATTTTAATAAGTCTCATCTTTATGAAGGGATGGTTCAGATTAATTTTTTTTTTCCCCACGGTTTAAAAACCAAGATCTCTCTCTCTCTCTCTCTCTCTCTCTCTCTCTCTCTCTCTCTCTATTGCAAGAGAAATCCAACTTACCAAGCACGGGGGTAGGCAATGGGCCATTAAAGTACGGATCCTTGACTAGGTTTTGTCAAGTTTCTATAAAACCAAAAAAAAAAAAAAAAAAAAAAAAACTACAACTAGAATTACATATTTTGAAGATACTACAAAATTGTTGACGTAATGATGCTGATCCTCCAAATTAAAAAATCTCTCCCCCATCTATCTTAAATGAAGGAAAATAATGAGAGCTAATACACCATATTGATGTTGATCCTCCAAATTAAAAAATCTCTCCCCCATCTATCTTAATGAAGGAAAATAATGAGAGCTAATATGCTGGCTTAGAGCAGGTGAGTGTGGATAACTGTCCCAGGGTGGATCTATGTCTTGTAATTTCTTTGAGATAGGATCTATTTATAAGGAGCAAGGGTTTTAAGAAGAGACCAATATGATTTTCTACTACCATACAACTTCTTTTACTCTATTACATTGGAAGTCTGTAACCTTACCTTAAAACATGTATCCAAATTGAACCCATTCATTCATCGTCCATAACCATCCAATCTTGATTCAATTTTGGTGCAAACTAAGTAATGCGCCACAAGATCTCAACTATTGGAACTGCCATCAAGTGAGATTAAAATATTTTACCTGTTACAAAAGATCAAGATTTGAATGCATTTGTAAAAAATCATTTGAAACCTTTCGAGTGCTAGGCCCAGGAGAACAACTACTTGATAAATAGTCCAATATATCAGATTTAAGCCATAATAGTATTCTTAGTTAACTAGTGGTTCCCTTGTTGGAATATATGGACCTATATCATATACTAATGCATGTATCAAACTAGACCCTCATATGATCCACTAAAAATTGGCTTCGTATAGGGAGTAGAAGTTTATTATACTAGGAACTTAAATTTCCCATACATCCTTAATACATCCTTAAATTTAAGGATTAGTAAAAAATAGTATATACATAAGTTGATTTGGACTGTGTGATGAGTCTTTTGATCTAGAGACTAAAGTAATTTATCTTCCATGCAAGTATCTCTAACCGGTCTAACAATAAGATCTCACATCCGTGGACTATTCACACTTTCATGTGTGGTTTGGTGAAGGCACCAACTCATGATGGAGCCAGACGGCGGAGACTTTCCATCTTGACTTGTCATTGGTCTATTAACACAGGATAACCATAGATTTGTAACCTGCTATGTGGTCATTGACTAATATGGTACTATGTTCCATAATAGAACACAACTCTCCCTTCACTAGTAATAGCTGTGCCCAAACTCAAGTTCCCAAGGAGAACATAAAAACCCCTCTCCTTTAGTCAATGTTCTCATGTATGCTTAAGGTAAGTGTATAGTTTATTATGGTAACAATAACATGTTTACAAAAGACCAATGATCATCAACATCAATGGTCAAGATGCAACCTTAACAGGTAGATAAAATTGATAAAATCCCTATTTCTTCTCATTTGAATGTTGTTCCTAGTCAATCTGTTGATGAAGTGAGCTAGAAATGTGCAATGAGATAGGCACACCCGTGAAAAGAAACGAATGAACCACATTCAACCCAACGGAGGATTGGAATGGCACACATTTATAGGATGCAGAACATGTGCATATAAAGCTGGCTAGGCCACACTGGGTTGGGCTAAATGCCTTAAGCCCAGGCCCAGCATGCATATAAGGCCCTAGCATCTCTCTGGTCAAGCTAAATAGGCCCAAGACAAGCGCAAAGGACAGTTGGGCTCACTCTCAACCCTTGTGAAACATGTTTTAACAATTAAAGCATATTATTTCAAGATTGTATAAATGCTTTTCCTTTTTCCCTTTTAACATGGGTTTATTTCATTTTCGTTGGCTTTTCAGTTAGGGGACTGCATCTCTAACTCCGATCATAGGCTTTGGATCTGGCGTGGAGAATGGCCGTAGAACCCATAGTTTAGAAACTCAAAGGAACTTGGCTTGAGTAGCCCGGGTCAAAAGTCTGATTACTCAGAGAGACTAGATCTGGCAATGACTAGTACAAAAAAGAGAGACTAGATCTGGCAATGACTAGTACAAAAAAAAAAGGATCTCGAGAAAAACTCAACTCTAAAACTTGGCAAAACTCTATAAAACCTGACTAAATTATCACAACTCCACATTATTTATGTATAATTTATACTTCCAAAATATTAAATATTTTTATTGAAACATTTGTATGAGTTTTTGAGAATTCATAGCTTCGACTAGACTAGGTTTCATGTTAATGTTTATTTTTTAAACTTATGATTAACATATTGGGCAAGGATGGAGGGATACTCACACCTATCCCTCTATGGGAAAATATATTAGGGATGCATTTTTGCTTTGCTACTCTACTTTGATATCATGTCAAACAACCACTTTCTCTAAAAGCTCGAGCTGTTAGAGAATAGTGTATCAATGTATCTCAAAAGGACTTTAACATAATCAATATATATTTAATGTGTATAATATTAGTATTGAAACTAAGTAGACCCACTCAATCTGGCCCAGCCTGATTTTAACCAGATCCAAAAAGGTGAGACTTGAGTCTAACCTGATTTCTATAAACTTTGAACCCGACCTGTTAAAATCAGGTCGCCATTGAGTAATATGCGTTCGGATACCCAATTGACAACACCATGCAATGGTGCTGGCAATGGACCTGGCTGGCCAGGTTTGAGCCTTGGCCCTAGCCTTAGTTGGGCTATAAAAGGCCTTGCTCTCTACGAGGCTGGATTGGATGAAGCGTGGAAACAACATGGTGGATCACACACTCTACATCCAACTTTCAATGGCCGGATTTCCCCCTTCCCATTCTCACGGTTACGCTTCCAAAGTCCCCAGTGGTCCTCTAATGGACCAGGTCATCATGGTGGGCTTACCTGACATTGTGGAGGTCATCTAATGGACGCGTTGGATGGCTCATCATGGTTGGCCGACATAACATTATAGAGGTCATCTAATGGACGCGTTGTAGGGAAGAGGAAGAAGAGAATGCAGCTAGATTAAGAAGACTGGAAGAAGAGCAATTACAATTAGCCTTAAAGTTGAGCAAGGAAGAGGCAGATGCATCAAGATATCAACGATGTACTCCTCGACAACATAAAACAGAAGCGGGACCGAGCTCGACAAGCAAGAATCCATCAAAGTTTATTTCCAAACTCGCTTAATTCTACAAGAACTTGGGTATTCCGTATAGATCAGCTCATAAAAATAGTTTGAAAAATTAGTTGAATATATACAAGAGCATGGTGAAATAGTCTCCCCACCTTCTAATTCAGGAAGGTTAATGATCATATTGGAGAGGATAGTACCAGTAGCCCAAGCTTGGATAACGAAAATTATGGATTTGATCTAGAGTATGAAAATTAACTTTGATGTATTAAGTTTTTTAGTTGTAATCTTATAAAATTGTAGAGTTGCAGTTGTAAACTTGTAGTTGTACTCGTATGGGCTTAACTTTCCTACTAAATTGTTGTATGTTAATGATCATATGCATTATCTTTTTATTTGTTCTTAAACATTATCTTCTTGTAGAGTTGTAGTCGTATGGATAAACTGTTTCTTATATATTTTGATAATTGTTCTTTACATATTGTCATATTGATGCTTATAATTATTTGTGATCTGATGTTGTTAATTTATATTTAGGCCACCTAGTGGTTTAGCAATATACCCCCCATTTAGGAATTTATATTGAACAAGTACAATCATTCTACTAAAAATATTTGTTCTTTATGAATTTCTAAATTGTCCCATTTTGGACAGTTCGGTACCATACCATGTACTTAGGTTGTCATCATTCAATTTACATGTGGTTGGAATTTCGGTAGTGTTTCTCTATATTTTCTCCGGATATGTGGTTCTTTACTAGTTAGTTTCCACTACATGTGTAATGGATTGCATGTGGGTGTGGTAACTAATCAGTATTGAATTTTACATATATCTGGAAAATATAGGGAGGTGCTGTCGAAATTTTGGCTCGCATGTAAATTGTATGGTGATAGTACATGGTATGTTACTGAATGGGATAGAGACAATTAACACCTCTAGATAGAGACAAGTAAGAATAAGATATTTAGAAGCAATTAGTAAAAAAAATTGAAACAATTATGGATAATTTATAGTTATATATATGTATGTATCTTGGTAGATTTATTTATTAGGGGACTATTAGAAACACTTGTGTCTTGCAGTTTATGGAGGGGCCCGATATTGTTTGTATTATATATTTATATATACGTATAAATGTCGTTGACTGATTCCTTCAACCTATAAAATCCCCGATCTTACCCCACTCTTGTTATCTTTTGATTTTTATATGACTACTGAAGAAAAATAAGTACTCCTGGCCTGGTGCGTCAATCAATTCTCCTTTTCCGTGGATGAAGAAAAATTAGAGAACAAAGTTGAAATAGGTTCAAGTTTTGTGAAAGGGAAAAAAAGATCGGCAATATGAGAATCTTTTGATGAGATCACGCAACTAGATGATTCTATCAAGATTAGATGCAAGTTTTGTAAGACTCTTTATAACAAGCATTCTGGTTGTTCTACAACTTACTATCAGAGGCATCTATATAAATGTGTGAAGAGACCAAGAACATTGAAGGGTGAAGTCCAACAACTGCTTTCATTTACTATTTTTGAAGATGATGACTCTAAAGTTGCACTCTCAATGTATAAGTATGACCCGAATAAACTGAATGAGTGGTTTGCGAGGTTAGTGATAGTCAATGAGAAGCCATTTAGCATAGTAGAAAGCAAGGTTTTCATGGGATTTTATAAATTTCTAAATCCCAGATATGAGAAGGCCTCTCGATCTACTATGAAAAGAGACTGCATGAAGATGTATGTTGTTGATAAAGCTAACTTGAAAGCTCTCCTGGAATCCTTATCCAGAATAAGTTTGACATCTAACATGTGGACGGTTTCAAATCAGAGAAAGGGACATATGTCATTGACTGTACACTTCGTTGATGCAGATTGAAAACTACAGAAGAGAATTTTAAACTTTCACCACGTTCCTTTTCCTCATACCGGTGTGGTACTGTCCGATTGTATTTACATCTGTCTTGTTGAGTGGGGCATTGAAAAGAAAATTTCTTTAATTACTTTAGATAATGCCTCATCCAACGATACGTTAATGTCTTTCTTACGTACTCAATTCAAGGCTGCTAGAAATTTATTCGTCGAAGGTAAAATATTCCAAGTTAGATGTTGTACTCACATACTCAACTTGATTGTGTAAGAAGGGCTGAAAGCAATGGATTCAACGATTGCAAACATACGATATAACGATAAATATATAAGGGGGTCACCTTTAAGACTAAGTACATGGATTGATATAATCCAACGTTTGAATTTGAAATCTAAACAGCAGTTGAAGTTAGATGTCTGCACTCGCTGGAATTCCACTTATGAAATGTTGGATACAACTTTACAATTTAAAGTTGCATTCCCTGAACTTGCAGCGCGCAATAAAATATACGCATACGTGCCAAGTGATGAAGACTGGAAGAAAGTTGAAGATGTTCATCGGTTTCTCAAAGTTTTTTACGACTGCACGAAGATTTTTTCAGGAAATAAGTATCCCATGGCAAATCTATTTCTTCCTGAAATTATTTTCATTATGAACGCGCTTAAAAAATGTGTTGCTGATGGTTCAAAATTTTTAAAAGCGATGGCTCTAGGAATGCAGTTAAAATTTGATAAGTATTGGGCTGAATGCCACTTGTTAATGGCCATTACAGTTGTCCTGGATCCACAATACAAGATGGCAATGGTTAGATTTGGTTTCAGATCACTTTATTCTAGTTCCGAAAGAGTTTCAGCGGAGACCGCCATTATTAATGCTGCAATTGAGGAGCTGTTCGCATCATATGTTGATAATTCGGTCGAACCATAAAGTGCAATAGGTACTTCTCAAACTGCGGATAGTTCTTCTACTACGGGCGAGCGACTTCGTGACTTTATGTCTTATTTAGGCAAAGAAGAAACGGAGACGCAGAAAACTGAATCCGAAGTGGACAAGTATATAAAGGAACCGGTCACAAGGATAAAAGATGATGATTTCGATGTTTTGCAATGGTGGAAGTCTCGAGCTTGTGAATACCTTAGACTTTCGTTGATGGCACGAGATATTTTATCAATTCCAATTTCAACCGTGGTATCAGAATCAACTTTTAACACTGACAGCAGGGTAGTTAGCAAGTATCGAAGCTCACTTGCTTCGAATACAGTTGAAGCACTGATATGTAGGCAAGATTGGTTGCATCCAGTTTGGGGCGGTAACACTTTCGATACTGAAGAGTATGAAGAGGGCAATGAAATTGAAAACGCGGGGCAAAATGCTTGAAGGAATGAAAGCTTTAAAAATTTTCATGAACGGATTTATAATTTTTGATATATTTTAACTATTTAGAATTGATGTTGATGTTGATTGTTGAGGACAAATTATGTTTTTGTGGTATGATATTGATAGTATCTAGAGGTTTATCATTTATGTCTTAGTAATGTGGCATTAGCATATGACACATTTAATTTATATTTTTTAGCCAAATTTTAATAACTTAACATATGATGAATGATATGAACAAGCTCGAGCTCGACTCGAGGTAAACTCGACTCGACTCGAACCACTAGCTTGACTAGAACTCGACTCGACAGCTTTGGCAAACAAGCCAAGCTTCAATGTTGAGCTCGAGGCCGAGCTCGAGCTCAAGCTTGAACTTGAGTACACCATGGACAAGCCGAGTCGAGCTTGGCCCAGCTCGACTCTACTCGGCTCGATGCCCACCTCTAGTTGGTATATGATGTCAAACTCACCGAGCTCGATTGGCCACTTCTCCAGTCGTCCTGATGCTTCTTGTTTTTGTAAAACTTAACGGAGTGATCGATCAGTTGGAACCACAATAGTGTGAGCTTGGAGTATGGTTGGAGACGTCAAGATGACATGATCAGTGCTAACGCTAACTTCTCTATGTATGAGTATCGCATCTCGACTTGAACCATAGCTTTACTCACATAATAAATTGATAGCTGCTTGTTTTTCACCTTGCGTATTAAGGCCGAACTGACCATTGTGGTTGACACCGCTAGGTACAGTAGTAGCAGCTCCCCTGGCTTTGGCTTTAAGAGTAGTGGAGAGGATCCCATATATTCTTTGACTTGTTGAAACGCTTGCTCACACTCATTCGTCTAGGTCGGCTTCATGTTTCCCTTCGGCTGCTTGAAGAATGACAAGCATTTGTCCCTGGCCTTCGAAACGAATATGTTTAAGGCCGCTACTTTGCTAGTTAAGTATTGAATCTCTTTTGTCGTTATGGGGGAGCTCATCTCTAGGAGGGCTCGGACCTTGTCAGGGTTGGCTTCTACCCCTCTTTAGTTGACCAAGAAGCCTAAGGACTTTCCTGAGCTAATGCTAAAGGCAAACTTATTCTGGTTCAAGTTCATTCCATACTTCTTTAAGACAGTGAACATTTGCTTCAGATCTGCCGCGTGGTCTCTTACCTCGACACTCTTGATGAGCATGTCGTCGACTTAAACTTCCATCATGTTGCTGATCTGCTTAGAAAATATTTTGTTGACCAGGCACTGGTAGGTTATTCTAGCATTTTTCAGCTCAAAGGGCATTACTCAGTGGCAGATAAAAGTCTTTTTTTTTTTTACTTGTGTTTGTGCATGATGATTTGATTATATCCCAATTATGCATCCATGAAACTGAGGAGCGCATGCTAGGCAGTATTGTTCACCAGCTAGTTGATCCTCAGAAGGGAAAAACTATTTTTTGGACATGCGTTATTCAGGTTGGTGTAATTTACACAAACCTGTCATTTTTTGCCGGCCTTTTTTTACCAGTACGATGTTGGCCAGCTAATCAAGATAGTAAATCTCCTTGATGAACCTAGCCTCAAGGAGTTTGTAGACTTCCTCACCAATACCTGTATACCTCTTGGGGTTGAACGCTCGTCTTTTCTACTGTACTGGTTTGTGGTCAAGCTCCACGTTTAGTCGTTGGACCATAACCTTTAGGTCTATACCGGGTATATCTTAGTGGGACTAGGCAAAGACATTAGCATGTTGTCTCAGTAGGTCTGTTATCTCCGCTTGACACCCTAGCTCGAGCAGCGATCTGATCTGAACAGTGCGTGATAGGTCAGACTCAGGGAGTTGTCTTACAACAAGGTCTTCCACCGGTGAGCCTCTTTCGACAGTCTCTCCCCATGGGTCTAAGGAGGTAATTTGCATTGCCTATTGTCGTTGCGCCTTTACTCGAAGTGCTGTTGAGTAACATTGTCGGGCCTCGTGCTGGTCACCCCTGACCTGGCCAGCCCCATGCTCAATTCGGAATTTCATGGTGAGGTGATAAGTGGACACCATAACTCTCATGGTGGTCAAAGATCGCCTGCCCATAATCATATTATAAACAGAAGGGCAATATACTATAAAAAACCAACCATGGTGGTGATCTGGTTAGCACCCTCATGAATGGTTATAGGTAGCAAAATGCTTCCTTTAGAGGTCACCTTCTCTCCCACAAAGCCGAGAAAGGGCGTTTGGACCGTTCGTAGTTTAGATATTTCGTCCCCTCATCTTGTTAAATGCGATGGCAAACAGAATGTTAGCTGAGCTACCGATGTCGACTAGTATCTGATGTACCTTTTGGTTGGCCATAGTCATAGTGATTACCAGGGCATCATCATGTGGGTGGTGAAGTCCTCGGGCATCCTCTTCAGTAAAGGTGAGACTGCATGAGTTCAACTGTAAGTGTTATTATGTTTAAAGCACATTTTATACCTGGTTTGTCAAATTTCGTCTTGTCAAAACAACTTAGCAAAGTGATCTTTAAGTTAAGCTCATGTTGAAGTTCAAGTCAAGCTTATGTTGAAGTTCAAGTTTAATCTCAAGCTCAAGCTCAAGCTCAAACTCAAGCTTAAGTTGAAGACCAAGATAAATCTACTGAAAGTACTACTAGAAGATCAAGCTCCTTAGAGAACTTCAAGTTTCTAATCCAATGAAATTCAGCCCATAAAAGTATTATAAACCCTATAAAGACCTTAGGTTTAGGTGCTTTCAAAATGTATTTAAAATTAGGTTTTATACTTTATTTTGGTTGAGTTTCGACTAGCCTAAGTTTTGCCTTAACTAGTCTAAGAATTTTTTCGACTAGTCCAAGCAATAGCCGAAGTATAACAGAATTTCTGTTGCACCTTCGGCTAGTCAAAAGTTCCTCGACTCGAAGTCCAGCAACTAAAATCAGTTCGTATTTAGCTTGCTTGACCAGTTGAAGAGCTTGGTCAACCAGTTGAAGGTTACCTTCGACCAGTCGAACAAGTCCTTCCACCAGTCGAAGATCTGTTAGATCTTATCCCGCTCAAAATTGAAAATTTGTTGGAATTGAATCCGATGCTTAGGCCAGTCGAAGGAACAAACTTTTTGCCTATAAACTGAGGTTCTTTCTCAATCCGAAAAGATAGTTCAAGCCTATCGAAGTCCTTATTCAAGAGAGAGAGAGAGAAGCCTCATTTATTGTTAAACTATCAATTGGTATTTACAATTGTTTTTATAGCTTTTTCATTAATTCCTTCATCTTAAAGCTCTGCCATTCTGATTCTAAAAAGAGTGTTTACTCTTATTGAGATTTGAGGGAATTAATGCAAGTAGCCTTTGGTTTAAACTTAATTAAAATCAAATAGAACCCTTGACTTTTTCTATTAGAATGAACCTTGAACATTCATAATTCAAGAAAATCGTTCTATGGCTACATCTTCTTCTACGGTGTAGATAAGTATTCTATTTTACTTTGTATTTGGTTTTTTCTGAGATAGCCAGAAAATTGCAGTGTCGGTTTTTCTGAGATAGCTAGAAAATCTCAGTGAGGGGTTTCTTTGTTTGTTATAGTCCGTTAAAATCACAATTGTATCAGGTTTTAAGGTGACCCTATAAAAACCTTATTCATAGTGAAAGCCGAGATTACGTGGTTTGTAATATTGGGAGTGGAGTAGGTGTGGCTGTTTAAGAATAGTTATTGACACATCGAACCACTATAATTCTTGGTGTTGTGGTGAATGCTTTTATTACTTTTGTGGTGAATGGTTGTAATTTCTTTTATGCAAAAGTGGTGAATGTTTATAATAGATAGTTTTATTTACTCTTGCTTAGTTTGGAATTTTAATTCTTGTCATATTCGTGAAATAAGGTTGTCTTGCCTAACTTGTTTGGGTGAAAGTTGTCCTACGAATTAGTTTGAATCAACGTTTCAATACTAGTGTAATTGAGATTTCTGATTTGGTTACTTATTCAACACTTTATTTGAATATTTGACATAGTCTTATTCAACCTTATCTAGGACTTTAAGTTTGCCTTTTCAAGTGGTATCAGAGATAAGTTGTTTATTTTTTTGGGATTAATTTCCTTGAGTTAAAGATTTAGAGCTTTAATTATGTCAAATTTCGATAGTTTATCTATTACCAGGCCACCTCATTTTAATGGCTCTAATTATTAACATTAGAACATCAGAATAATGATTTTTCTAAAATCCTTAGATGAAAGTTTGTGACAAGCCACTGTGACTAAATGGAAACCACCTATGATGGAAGTATTAGGTAGTGATGGAACTAAATCCATAAAAGAAACTGCATTCTATTTATGGACTGTAGCTTAGAAAAGTGAAAGCATGCTAATGCTAAAGCCTTAAATGCCATAACTGGCGCTTTATCACCTGATGAATTCAAAAGAATTATTTCATGAGATACAACTAAGCAAGCATGGGATATTCTTGAAATGACACATGAAGGAACTTCTATAGTCAAGAAATCAAAAGTTCAAATCCTCACTATCAGATTTGAGGAAATCCGTATGGAAGAAAATGAAACTTTCATGGACTTCTATACGAAAATATATGACATAATATATTCCATGTGAGGTCTAGGAGATGGAATCCCAGAAAGCAAGGCTTGTGCAAAAATACTGTGATCTCTTCCTAAGAGATTCAATTCTAAAGTTACTGCAATTCAGGAATTGAGAGATACTGATCTATGAAGGTTGAGGAGCTAGTTGGCTCTTTACAAACATATGAGTTGAATTTTAAAGCTCATAAAGCTAAGTCTGTTGCTCTTAAATCTTCTAAATCTATTTCAAAAGAAACTAGTTCTAATTCCGATTTTGAAGAAAAAGAAGATGATATGACAATGTTAACTAAAAAGTTTTATAGAAATTTCAAAAACAAGAAAAGATCAGATTTTCAAAAATTAACTGATAAAAGAAAAGGAAAATCTAATTCTTGAAAATCTAAAACCAAGGACAGTTAATGTTTCAACTATTATGAATATGGGCATTTGACTAATAAATGTCCTAAAAAGGATAGGTCAAAAAGTAAGGGCATGATTGTTACTTGGGATGAATCATCTGACTCTGAAAACACTTCTGAGTCTAATGAATCAGAACAAGAGAATGTAAATACAAATGATGTGAAAGCCCTTATGACCATAGCCATAGTCACTTCCTCAGATAGATGTAATCTATTTGACTATGAAAATATCAGGAGTGACCCTGAAAATGAAAATGAAGACGACTTTCAAGATGCCTACAATGCCCTATATAGAGAAAGTTGTAAAATTGCTGTCAAATTGAAAATTCAAAAAGAGAAATATGCTAAATTAAAAGAAGAACTTGAAGATACAGTTTTAGAAAAATCTCATTTTTCAGATTGTTTTAAAAAAACAAAATTATATTTAAGTTTTAAATCTTCTGAATTGCAAAATCTCAAAACTGAAAATGAAAAACTAAAACTTGAAATTTCTTCGCTTTTAAGTTTAAAGGATACTTGGAAATATACCCATGGTGACTAAAAACTTGAAAAATTGTTATCCTCATCTATAAAATGTGGTGATAAATCTGGTATAGGTTATATTAAAGGTAACTGTTCAAAATCCAAGGATTCTACTCCTATTTTTGTAAGAGGTGAATCTTCTAACTCTAAAGGTAAGACTTTAAGAGTTTTTAATCATAATGATTTCAATGTTAGTGCACTTATTTACACTCATGTTTGTCAATTACGTGACTAGTTGTGTCTTGTAGTTGGATGAGTTCTTGGCAAGAGAAGATTGGCAACGCAATTGGATCAGAAGCATCAAAGCCACAATGAAGACAAAGAACTGTTACGATCTTGACCTTGCAATTAGATGATCCCAACCCAAATAGGAATACCTACTTAGGTCATCTATTCTAAGCCAATTCCGAGTCTATATGTTATATCTTATAGTCTTGGCTTTTGCATATCCCAAGTTGTTGAATGATTAAAAGGACAAAATAGGAAAATTTGACCACCTTCGTACCTTCGCTAGGAAGAAGGTGTCACCGAATGGAACCTTCGGTATCATTGAAGGGGCTCAAAACTGTCCAGCAACATCACGACTATAATTCAGCATCACCGACTGGATAATTCAGTGACACCGACTGCCACCGACGAACATATTTGGTGTCATTGAAAGGGACTTATTTTGATTAGCAACTTGAGGAGTTAATTCGGTACTACCGAATGATATTTCGGTACCACCGAAGCAAGTTCAATTTCTAGCCATTTTCTATCTGTTAGAAGCTTTTGTCTATAAAAGCACTTGTAGAAACTTATAAAATTAGTGGAAATAGTCATCATAGAGTCTTTAGTGTATCCCAAACTTATCTTAGCCCATTTAGACTATCCATACGAGTTTCATATTCTCTTCATTGTGATCCTTCACTTCTATGACCATTCAAAGCTCCTATTTAATGAAGAACATGAACTCGTGCCTTCTCTAGAGTACAAAGACCAAACCAATAGTAAAATCCTTGGTTCTTTGATACCCTAAAGCGTCCATAGGTTGAATCCCTTAGAAAATCCACTCATTATCTTAGATAGGAGATTCAACCAACCCCCATAACCTTGGTCACCTTTATAGGTACATCTTATGTGAGGTTCTTGATTGTGAAGCCAAGACAACAGGTAAATTCAAGCTACGCGATTGGGAGAGCACTAAGAAGCTGATTCAAGCACGAGAGCGCAAAGATCTAGCAACCCAAGACAAGCTGCAAATGAGAACTCAATCCGATAAGTAAGTGCCATTTTAAGAGTTTAAAAGTTTAGTCTCCTTCCTCGTGTAAGATTGAGACTAAGAGTTTGCTATCAACAAACTCGATTAGGTTCCTAGTGTGAGACCTTGGCTAGTGGGCCTAAAGGTAGGTTCCTAATGTGGGACCTTGGCCAGTGGGCCTCAAGGTAGGTGCCTTGTGTGGGACCTTGGCCGGTACGCCTAAACATATGTGCCTTCTCTGGGACCTTGGCCGGTGTACCTAAATGGTAGGTGCCTAGTGTGGGACCTTGGCTGGTGGGCCTAAATGTGGGTTCTAGGTGTAGGACCCTTGCTCTTGCTGAGAGCATAAATTGTATCCTTAATATAGGATTGTAAAGGTTATTGGTGAACCTGTTTAAAACCATCAATAGTGAAATCTGGTGCACTCTGGGATTGAGTGTAGATGCCAGGAGTGGAGTAGGCACGTAGCTGAACCATTATAAATGCTTCTGTTTGGAATTGTCATTTGCGCATCTGTTTAATCATGTTTATATTTACTTGAATGTTAATTTCATATACATGATTGAATGAGTGTTATTCATTAATAGGAAGCACATTTTACACATAAGCCCACAACACTAGGCTAGTTATTATATCTGCATATCTCTAATAGCCTTTGTGATTGGATCCTCTAACTGGCTTGGAAGCCGTTAGAGTTATATTGCCTTGCTTTAAATTGAATAATCATTTAAGTTATGCAATTAAGTTTTTAAATAGGCAGAAATAATGGAAAATCCTATTCACCCCCCTATAGGACATTGCCTCATATTCATTCTACAGTATCGGTGGTGTAAACCGTAATTTCAATTGGTATCAGAGCAGGTTCCTCTTGAAGGGTTTAACAACCTTGAGGGAGATCTTGACAAAAATGAAAGATACTGATACTGAAGAAATAATTGAATATCAAATTAATGAGGAAAAAGAAAAAGAAGAAAAAGAAAGTATATATGATGCTTATGATCAACTCTACATTCTTAGAATTAGTATACTAAAAAAACTTGGCATTTCAAAAAATAGAAATAAACAATTGCAAAAAGATCTAGATGAAACATTAGAAATAAACACACAAATGATAAATAATCTTTAGCAATATCATATTGAAAATGACAAGCTTGAAAGAACTTCCATATCCCTTGAATCTGAAAGTCAAAAACAAAGAAACAGATCAAACTTTTAGAATTGGAAAATGAAAAACTCAAAAATGAAAACCACAAACTACGATTCGATTTAGAAAAGTCTAAATGGTCTGTAGAACTTAGTTACAAATTTTCACAAAGTATTGAAAAACTGAATAAATTGCTAGAGATGGGAAGAAGCCATAAAGACAAAAGAGGATTAGGTTATGAATATAGAAAGCCAAGCTGGTCTCTGTACCACCTGTGATTAGGAAGACTGTTGCATCTGGAAGCAACACAAAAATCACTACAATTTGTCACTCCTGTGGAGACTTGGGGCACCACAAGTTTGGGTGTCTTTTATCCAGAAAGCCTCACTTCACCTCCAGGCTAAACCATATAGAAAAATCTAAACCAACAGGAAGATTAGTACAAAAAACTAAGAGTCCTTCAAAACGTACATAAAATGAAGGTAGAAAATACCCTACTCCACCCAAAATAATTGAAAGGATGGTGGAGCTGTTGAATGAAGTGAATCAACTGAATCAGAAAACCAGGGAACTAATGAAACAAGGAAATCTGGTACAAATACCTGAAAAATCCAGACAAATCCAAAATGAAGATAAAGTAACATCTCCTAAGAAAACTATCACCAAATGGGTTGCAAAGAACAAGAACAACTGCTTTGTAATTCACACTGCACTTAAGGCAGGCAATAGTTCCAAGTGGTATCTTGATAGTGGATGCTCCAAACATATGACAGGTGATCAGACCCATTTTTGTGAGTATTTAAAATTTGATGGTGGGTCAATCACTTTTGGTGATGGGAGCTCGGACAAGATTGTTAGACGAGGGACAGTAGTTGGGCTTGGCTTGCCCAAAATTAAAGATGTTCTTTGCGTAGAGGGACTGAAACACAATCTCCTAACATTTCCCAAATTTGTGACAAAGAGCATTCTGTAACTTTTTCCAAATCACATAGGCAAACTAGTTATAAAAGGTCTTCGCACAAGTGACAACTGCTATGTAACTGAAAGCAGTGGAGAGAGTGTCCCATCCACAAAGTGCGACATGGCCTTAAATAACGAATCCAAGCTATGGTATCAAAGACTTGGACATGTTCACTATTGAAATTTGGTGAAAGGTCTCTCTAAGATCAGGAAAAAGGAGAAGATTGTGTGCGGTGATTGTCTAAAAAGTAAACAGATAAAAGCTAGACACAAAAAGACAACCACCGTAACAACTTCCAAACCTCTTGACCTATTGCACAAGGATTTAGTGGGACCTACTAAAGTTGAGAGCCATTGGATAAAGAGATATTTTTGGTAGTAGTGGATGATTATTCAGGATTCACTTGGGTTGCCTTTCTTCAGGAAAAATCCGATGCATTTGAAGAATTCCAGAAGTTAGCAAAAAGGATTCAAAATGAAAAAGGGTATTTCATAAATTAAATCAGGAGTGATCACGGTGGAGAGTTTGAGAATGATCGATTCGAATCATATTGTGATAAGAATGGAATTCGACATGAATTCTCAGCTCCAAAGACACCTCAACAGAATGGAGTGGTAGAAAGGAAAAACAGGGTATTAAAGGAAATGGGCTCAGTAATGCTAAATAGTAAAAATATGGTTAAAAATTTCTAGGCCAAAGCTGTCAACACAGCCTGCTACATAATTAATAGAGTATATCTTAGGGCAAGACTGAATAAGACTCCATATGAGTTATGGAGTGGAAAATAGCCCAGTGTAAAATATTTTCGTGTCTTTGGTAGTAAATGTTATATTCTTAAAGACAAAGAACATCTAGGTAAGTTTGACTTTAAAAGCGATGAAGGTATTTTCCTTAGATATTCTACTAATAGTCGTGGTTATAGAGTATACAATTTAAGGACACTAACTATTCAAGAATCAGTCAATATGGTTGTTGATGACCAACCACATGATAAAACTAGTCCTGAAATTGATATAAAGGATGAAGTAGACACGTTTTCAATGAGCAAATCAGATAATAAAGTCACTACACCTCTTGAACTCAACCGTCGAATAACTTGCCATTCATTAAGGACCACCCCATCAATCAAATCATTGGAGATCCTATTGATGGTGTGAAAAATCGATGCTAACTTGAGGACATTGTTAGTCATCTGTGCTTCACCTCAAAAATCGAGCCTAAAAATGTCATAGAAGCTCTCCAAGATGAATTTTGGATAGCAGCTATGCAAGAAGAGCTCCATCAATTTAAAAGGAATGAGGTGTGGCAACTAGTTCCCAGGTCACATGATACGAATATCATTAGAACCAAATGGATTTTCAAGAACAAATTCGATGAATCTAGTAATGTAGTAAGGAATAAGGCTCGACTCGTGGAACAAGGCTACTCACAAATTAAGGGCATAGATTTTAATGAGACATTTGCCCCTGTCATCTCGAGTCCATAAGAATTCTCTTGTCTATTGCATGTGCATTAAAGTTTAAACTATTTCAAATAGACGTTAAGAGCGCCTTTCTCAATGGTGTACTTGAGGAAGAAGTGTACGTAGAACAACCAAAAGGATTTCTGGGTCCTAAATACCCTCAACACATATATAAATTGAGTAAAAGGCTTTATGGTCTGAAGCAAGCTCCCCGAGCATGGTATGAGCACCTAACGCAATTTTTGCTCGACCATAATTTTTATAGGGGGAGTGTTGATAAGACACTATTTATGCAAAAGACCGGGAATATCTTGCTCATTGCCCAGATTTACGTGGATGATGTTATTTTTGGATCCACTTGTGAAGATGCAGCTCATGATTAGCTAAATTGATAAAATTTGAATTTGAGATGAGTATGGTTGGTGAGCTGAACTTCTTTCTGGGATTACAAGTGAAACAAATGGCTAATGTGTGAGACCCGTATCCTACACCGTACCGTTCCGTGGGCTTCTGCGGTCCTCTTGGTCAAATTTCGACGACCCGCGATCTATTATCAGCGTTTGCGCGCGATCCTTAGTCGTGTCCCATATATTAGAGTCAGCTCGACCCGAGACTTGTATCCTTGCGATCGCGCCATATCCGCGGTTCTGACGCCGCGTATTATGCGCCGAGGCGATACCCAGGCCAAGAGATGTGGGGCCGAATTCAGTTCGAGGAAAAACGCTGTGCAGTTGCAAAACCCAAGAGAGAGCTTTCAAATTAATCCCATCAATCACATCTCATGTCAAGTACACATCACCTCACACCCCATCCCCAAACAACCCTAAAGTCAACTCTCTCTCTTACAACCCATCCCTTATCAAGTACACTCCCATCACTCACTCACCCATCACTCACCTTTTCACCCATCACCCTCTTACATTACTCTCTCTCTCTCTCTCTCATCTCTCTCTCATTTCAAACTCCATCTCCCAACAAACCATGAGAGAGGTGGACGTCCATGGGAGAGAAGCTTGGTATGGCCCACTCCCTACCACCCAATCCCACCCTCCAAAATCAATCTCAACCGTTAAATCTTATTTCCTTAGAGCTCTAGAACCCGTTGGTGGAGGAATGAAGAAGAGATCTTGAGGCGGGTGATTTTATGTTTTGATTTTATGATTTAAGGGCCCACTTGTGGTGGGACCCATCTTAATGTATGCATTGTATAGGGAGGGCCCATAGTGGCTGGCGGGGTCCCTTCACTGATTTTTTCTCTCTCTCTCTCTCTCTCTTTCCCTTTTTATTTGATGTGTGGCCCACCATGATAATGGACAGTGGATATCCACCACACCATGATGTATTTATTCCACATCATCTAGATTGTGTTGGACAGTGCTGATTTACATGGACAAGGTATGGACGGTGCTAAATGAGGGACCCACCACACGTGTGTGTTAGATCCACACCGTCTAGCTCCCTGGACGGTGTTGGACCCACTGCGATGCATGTAGATCCACACCGTCCAACAGCCTGTGGATGGTGCTAGACCCACAGTGATGTATATCCATGTCGTCCATTGCATAGACGTGGGACCCATGTATGTGTTGTATCCAGGCCGGACGTGGCCCACCTAATGTATGTTTTGGATCCACACTGTACATGAGTGGACCCACCTGATGTATGTTCTTCATCTCAGCCGTCCATCCCTGGACGTGGCACACGTTGATGCATGTGTTCTGCATCTACATCGTCCATCTGCTGGACGCTGGGCCAGCAGCCTAGACGTCCAGTAGCACCCAGCTGTTGTGTTGACTCAGCAAGTTCGGTGGCCCCATCCTGAGGTATGTGCTATATTCAAACCGTCCTTTCATTTAGCACGTGTGGGATGAGACCCACCTTGATGCATGTATTTTATATCCCAGCCATCCATCCCTACCTGGACGCTGGAGACCCCCCTTAATACACACACACACACACACACACACACACATATATATATATATATATATATATATATATATATATATATATATATATATATTATATTATGGTGGGCCCCACGTGGGACTCACCTGATGGAGCTGATTGGCTGGTGTGTACGCAGTTACTGCAGCAGCGTTAGCCAGTCCATGGACGGACTGTGATGTATGTGTTTTACTCCCACCGTCCATCTGGACTGTGGGGCCCTCGCATGATGCATCTGTTACATCCAGACCATCCAAGGCAGCCCTGGACGGCTATATAACTGGTGTATTGACGTCAACCAGGCCTGTGTGGTCCCATGATGTATTTATTTCATCCACATCGTCCAGATTGTGCTGGACAATGTTTGGATGGTGCACGTGATTCATCCTCACCGTCCACTGATTGGGATGGTGGGAATCCCACCCCGATATATATGTTTTATATCCCTGCTAACCGAGCGTGGGACATGGGGTTGCCTTGATGTGGCTGGTGGGCCACACGGGTGTGGACCCCACCTTAAGGCTTGTGCTGTAGCTACACCAGCCATCAGGGGGACGTGGACCCCAAAAGTGTTGTATTTATTATACATGCACCGTTCATTTGTGTGGGACCCACTTGATGTATGCACCGTCCACCACGTGGACGGTGGGTCCCACATTGATGTATATGTTGCAACTGCATTGTCCAGTTAGGACGGTGCTGACCCACCTAATATATGTGTTATATCCACCGTCCAGCTGCTGGACGGTGGTACACACCGTTGATGTATGTACTTCATCCACGCCACCCATCTGTTGGGCCCTACCTTGATGTATGTGCTACATCTAAATCGTCCATCCAATTGGCAAGCTTGTCTCAAGGCCTGAGACTAAAAATGAGGCAGATTTATCAGGTGGACCACACTGCAGAAAATAGTGGAGAGTTGAATGCCTACTATTGGAACCCTTTAGGGATTCTAGAAGTTTTGGATCAATATGATATTTGTTATTCCACTTGCTCCAGGTCTTTGTGACCGTATGATCAATTGGATGGAAAATAAACGTTATGATGGGCTTGTGAACTGTTTAAACAGAGAAATCATTATTTCCACTACTATTTGTGGCGCGATCTAGATGATATTTCGATGGGCCCATTTGATGTATGAGGCTCATTGTTCCGACCCATCTTGATGTATATTGGCCCATTGGTACGACCCATATGATGTGGCCCACGTAATGTATATTGGCCCGTTGGTACGACCCATATAGTGTGGCCCATTTGATGTATATGAGGCCCATATAGTGCGACCCACTTATCATATTTGAGGCCCATGGGTTGCGGCCCATTATGATGTACTGAGGCCCATGGGTCATGGCCCATTGAGATGTATTTTCAGCCCATATGTCATGGCCCATTGTGATGTATTTCCGACCCATTTGGTAAGGCTTATTGTGATGTATTTCCGGCCCATTTAATGAGGCTCATTATGATGTGTATTATGCCCATGGGTTGTGACCCGTGTGATGTATCTGAGGCCCATGTGCAGGGCCCACCTGTTATGCATATGAGGCCCTTAAGCAAGGCCTATTGTGATGTATATTAGGCCCTTGCGTGAGGCTATGGGCCCACTATATGTTTGGCTCTATATAGGTCACTCCTTGGGAGCAATGTTGGTTAAATGTCCACATTGATGATCAATGACGGTTAAATGTCCTCATTGTGGCCTTCCCTTAGGCCTTTTGATAGGCTGATTATCGATGCCGATTATTGATGCTGGTTATCGATACCGATTATGAGTATGTGACAACATAACATCATGATACATGCCCATATGCATCATCTGTATTTTGTTATGAGATGTGGTAGGCCATTGTATATGCCATAGGGCAGGTTGTTCATGAGACTCCTTGATAGGCAGAGTTGTCCCACATGAGCGCTCGGTATGCACATGATTGGTGCATGATTGGACTGTGTGACTCATGCATCTCGCATTGTGTGATTATGATTACCGTACGCCCTATTGACATCAGGGCCATAGCCTCCATAGGCATATCGTGGATGACCAGATGGGACATAAAAAATCTGTTCTACGTGTGGTGCTATAGATATCCTTGGGTGAAAGTCCCAAAACCCTCTTGGTTCCAGAGGTTGATCCAACATCTAGACCGAGTGGATGCATGAGTGCATGAGGGTCGTATACTGTTAGGCTGCGTCTCACACTGTGTCGTGGTCGGTTGGAAGGGGGGCGGCCTTACCTGCCTGAGAGGAGGGGCAAAGCTAAGCTGAGTTTGACCAGCTCGAGGAATGGGTTCGCTATCAACGAGCCAGGCCCGATATTGGCAAGCAGATAGTGAGGTCTCTTCCACTCACCTTGTTGCGCGCGATGTGACGACAATCTAGTTTGGAGTGTACTAGACCCCGGTGATTTTCCAGAGAGGAACCGTACTGATATGTGGACTTAATGAGTAAGAATTACATACTCATTCATTCATTCATTCACTATCCACTTGGACTGGTGGTACGTAACTAATTGTTGTGTACCTTTGTAATGACAAAGATTTAGGTTGGGGCACGTGACTAACCTGAGATCAGGAGTCTACTACATTGAGTCTGACTATCCAAATTTAGGTATGAGACTGGTTTGGATAGAAGTCCCTTGTGATGGACCCCATAGCCTGTGATACTACATACTATCATCTCAACTTCAATCCAGCTTGGTCATTTCATTTGCACTACATCTTACATTGCATCCGTAACATTTAACCTTTTGGGTTGCCATGTTTTTGCACTGATATGACCGTTAGCATTCATGCCTTGTATCGCATAGCCTTAGTAGACTGATGACACTCATGGACTTACCATTATATTTCCGCTTACTCTGATATCGTATGATTCATGATCTTGTCAGTATTTCTGCTTACTCTGATAATTCATGATCTTGCCAGTATTTTCGCTTATTCCATTATTGTATGGTTTATGACATTGTATTGCATACTTGACACTTATCTTGTGCACACACTTTCATCACCCTTTAAGCTTTCTATAAGCTTATGCACGATAGATGTGTGCAGGTGGCGTTAGGTTGCAGCAGCATTGAGCTTGGAGCGTGCAACGGTCTCCTGGAGCTTTGATTTTGACATATGTATTTTCCTTTCAGCATTGTATTCAAATATTTATATTAGTGGATATGTGATGATGATGTTGCCTTTGTGATTTGGGTAAACTTGTGGTTATGCTTATTATGAGTTAAGTGTACATTGGAAAATCCTCCTTGTAGGATCCCAAAATCAGAATCTGGCGTATGGGCGCTGGGATCCGAGAATGGGGTACTATGGAGGCTGTCGGCACTGGATTCGGCAATCAGAAATTTTGTGAGCCGATTTCCGGGGTTGGGGCATGACATAATGGAATATTCATATGCCAGTCCAAATATGCAAAAGATCTAATAAAGAGATCTGGACTTGATTCTAGCCACACTCATAATACTCCCATGAGCACCACTCTTAAACTTTCTAAAGATATCAATGGGAAGAGTGTAGATCGACACTTGTATCACAGTATGATCGACAACTTACTTTACATAACTGCGAGTCCACTTGATATCTCGTTTAGTGTTGGTGCAAGTGCTAGATTTCAGGCTGATCACAAAGAATTACATTTATCTGCAGTAAAAAAGATCATATGATTTGTGGCTGGGACTACTGACTACGACTTATGGTACCTCTTTGACACATTTACCATTATTGCTGGTATTCAGATGCCGACTGGGCTGGGAACATTGATGATCACAAATTAACCAGCGGAGGTTGTTTTTATATCGATAACTGTATTGTATCATGGCATAGCAAAAAGAAAAAAACAATCTCACTATCCACTGCTGAAGCCGAATACATTGCAACAGGTAGTTGTTGCGCACAACTTCTATAAATGAAGCAAAGTTGCTGGATTATGGTATTACACAATCAATAATGACACTTTTTTTGTGACAACACAAGTGCCATCAATATTTCGAAAAATCCAGTTCAACATTCTCGCGCAAAGCACATAGACATTCGACATCACTTCATTCGTGAACTTTTTGAAGAAAACATCATTATACTGGAACATGTGCCTATCGAGAAACAACTCGCCGATATATTATCAAAACTGCTAGATGCCAACAGATTTGGAAGTCTCCAAAAATCTATTGGGATACGTGCGATACAAATATAACCAAATAGCCCATTTGCACTAACTGTCAGATTTGAGGAATCACAGCCTCAAAACTTTTTTTGAATATATATGTATATCAAATTTTGATCCTTGAAGTTTCATTCATAGTTTGGACATATATGTTATCCATTTTGATACCTTTTTGAATGTACAAACTCAAATGAGGAATATATATACTTGTACATTTTTGGATATAGTGAAAAATTCACTTTTGAGGGAACTTTCGTAACACTGAACTAAATTTCGGAGATACCGAAATCGAGTGGGGTTGCTTATAAAAGTCGGACTCTAAACAGTCCGGTTTTGCCCTATTTTGTTTTCTTGCTCTCCCTGGACTTCGGCTGGAGGTTTTTGCTACCGACTTAACCGTTTTCAATGGCACCTTCTAGGTAAATCCTTTCATTTCTCATATTTTGTGGTAGTTGTCTTCCTCCCCTTTCGTCTATTTTTGTCATTTTCCTTCCTTCTCTTCCATGGATGACCAAGATTATACTCCTCCAAGAGAATGACACTCTAAAAAGAAGCACGATAGGGGTGAGTCCTCTAGAACAAAGATAGAGCTATGTGCTATAAAGAGAGGTTGGAGTATTCACCAACATACCCAATGTCCCCAAGAATCCTCTCCTTTACCGAGTCCCATCGCGGCCCATTTTGGCGCTCGAAAAATTATTTATGAACAGACTATTGACACTTCATGTCTTCAATCTTACAATGTATGCGATATCCTTCACAATCGCGGTTGGGACCCTATTTTGTCGTTTGGAGGGGATGTTGATTAAACCTCGTCAAGGCATTCATGTCTCATTTTACACAACCAGATGACCATGACTCTCTGGCCTTTGTTGTCACCTATCGAGGGAAAGCCTATCAAGTCACTCCAGCCAAAATAGCCACTCTCATCAAAATCCCTCTTTACAATGACCTAACATCTGAACTCGAAATGATAGCCGATGAAAAGCAAATTGGTTGGACCGAGTTTCTTTGCAATGGTCACAATGTTGAGTGGTACAAGGAAAATGCCCTCCGAGCAACTGAAATGGCTCATCATTACCGCATCCTCCATGTCATCTTTGTTGTAAATGTCTATCCTCGAGGAGGTAACACTACCAAGCTTACCCCATTTATGGTCGAAATATTATACAAGCTCGAAATGGGTGAGCCAATGTGTCTTCCTACCATGATCTATGATCAACTTGTATCCGCCTTCGAGTCAAATTCTAGTGCGAGACCGTTTGGTAGGCTGATCTGTCGGTTAGCGAATCTTTTCAGCATAAAGGGAGACAGGGCACAATTCTTAGAGCTCCTTGATTCACCACTATTAGCCTTATCCGAATGCAACTTGCCTCTAGACAAGGACCGAGTGCTCACGTTGACGAGGAAGAAGCTCCAGAAGAAGTCCCCGTGCCTCTGGAATAGGCTACGTCTGCACCTCTTGCCTCCTTTGCCTCATTAGAGGCCACTCTCACCCATCTCGGTGAGCAGTAATAGGAGCTCAATGAATGGTAGACTCAGCTGGAAAGAATGGTTGCTTCTATCCAGCGAACAGTGCAACGCATTGTAGCCCATTTCTCATGTCGCCAGGATGACTTCGCCGATGCTCTGGAGCCCAATCCTCTGATTTCTTGCCCTTATGGTTGTGCATTCAAGACTAGTCTATACAGATGGATGTTTTCATGGCTTGCCTCACACTTAACCTTTCCAGCCTGATATTTTGGTAATCAGTTAGGCTGTATGCTAATCTGGATTTGTTTTGTTTGTTGGTTATGATATGCCCTTACGGGCTTAACTTGTTTTTTTTTTTTTTTTTGGATGATGGTTAAAATTACCAAATCTCGGGGTAGTACTTTTGACAAATTTATGGAAATATCTATTATGATATTCTGATGCTATATTTCATTGGTTAGATGATGATCTTTATGCTTATATGATCTATCCGTTCTATTCTCTTACCCTCTACATTATCATTTTTCATATGTTATTGGAATATCTCTTGGTAAACTCTTTGCCAATAACGAATAAAAAGGGGGAGAAGAAACCTACCCAGCAAAATAATGTTTGTTTCTTGCAGAAATTGTTTGTTTCCCTTGTTGTAGGTTATTCTTGGTAAACATTGAGCGGAAGTAACATGATTTTGTATTACATGTCAAGTCTTGAGTTGTAAATCTATATGTTTGATATGTAATTCTTATTGTTTTGGTATGTTACTGGTATGGACCATGACACGGTCGTAGGTTAGGTTGTTTTTGTCACGTAATTGACAAAGGGGGAGATTGTTAGTGCACTTATTTGCACTCATGTTTGTCAATTAGGTGACTAGTTGTGTCTTGTAGTCGGATGAGTTCTTGGCAAGTGAAGACGGTGATGCAACTGGATTAGAGGCATCAAAGTCACATTGAAGACAAAGAACTGCTTCTACAATCTTGACCTTGTAAATAGATGATCCCAACCCAAATAGGAATACCTACTTAGGTCATCTATTCTAAGCCAATTCCAAGTCCATATTTTATATCCTATAGTCTTGGCTTTTGCACATCCCAAGTTGTTGAATGATTAAAAGGACAAAACAGAAAAATCTGTCCACCTTGGGTAGGAAGAAGGTGTCACCGAATGACACCTTCGGTATCACTGAAGATACCTTCAGTGTTACCGAAGGGGCTCAAAATTTTCCAGCAACATCACGACTATAATTCAGTATCATCGACTGATAATTCGGTGACACCGACTACCACTGACGAACATGTTCGATGTCACAGAAATGGACTTATTTTGATCAACAACTTGAGGAGTTAATTCGGTACTACCGAATAATATTTTGGTACCACCAAAACAAGTTCGGTGATGCTGAAGTTGGCTTCGGTAGCACCGTAAACTAGCCATTTTCTAGCCATTTTCTATTCGTTAGAAGATTTTGTTTATAAAATTGGCTTATAGAAACTTACAAAATTAGTAGAAATAAGCATTATAGAGTCTCTAGTGTATCTCAAGCTTATCCTAGCCCATTTAGACTATCTATACGAGTTTCATGCTCTCTTCATTGTGATCCTTCACTTTTATGAGCTTTCAAAGCTCCTATTTAATGAAGAACATGAACTCGTGCTTTCTCTAGAGTACAAAGACCAAACCAATAGAAAAATCATTGGTTCTTTAATACTTTAAAGCGTCCATAGGTTGAATACCTTAGAAAATCCACTCATTATCCTAGATAGGAGATTCAACCAACTCCCATAACCTTGGTCACCTTATAGGTACATCTTATGCAAGGTTCTTGATCGTGAAGCCGAGCCAACAGGTAAATCCAAGTTACGTGATCGGGGGAGCACTAGGAAGCTGGTTTAAGCACGAGAGCATGAAGATCTAGCGACCCGAGACAAGCTATAAAAGAGAACTCAATCCGACATGTAAGTGTCATTTTAAGAGTTAGAAAATTTAGTCTCCTTCTTTGTGTAGGATTGAGACTAAGATTTTGCTATCAACAAACTTGATTAGGTTCCTAGTGTGGGACCTTGGCCGGTGGGCCTAAAGGTAGGTTAGTAGTGTGGGACCTTAGCTGGTGGGCCTAAAGATAGGTGCCTTATGTGGGACCTTGGCCGGTGGGCCTAAATGGTAGGTGCCTAGTGTGGGGCCTTGGCCAGCGGGCCTAAACGTGGGTTCTAGGTGTATAACCCTTGCTCTTGCGAAGAGCAAAATTGTGTCCTTAGTGTAGGATTGTAAAGGTTATTGGTGAACCTGTTTAAAACCATTAATAGTGAAATCCTGTGCACTCTGGGATTGAGCGTGTATGCCGGGAGTGGAGTAGGCATGTAGCCGAACCACTATAAATTCTTGTGTTTAGAATTGCCATTTGCGCATCTGTTTAATCATGCTTATATATGCTTGAATGTTAATTTTGTATACATGATTGAATGAATGCTATTCATTGATAGGAAACACATTCCACACACAAGCCCACAACACTAGGCTAGTTATTATATTGCATATCTCTAATAGCCTTTGTGATTGGATCCTCTAATTGGCTTGGAAGCCGTTAGAGTTATCTTGCCTTACTTGATTTAAATTAAATAATCATTTAAGTTAGGCAATCAAGTTTTTAAATAGGTAGAAATAATTGAAAGTCCTATTCACCCCCTCTAGGACATTGCCTCATATTCATTCTTCAGTATCAGTGGTGTAAACTGCAATTTCATTCAAAAACTCAAAACCCTTTCAAGTTTCTAAAAATAATAAAACCATCAACTATAAATATCAAAAGAATAATAGATCTCACTTAGCTGAAAAAATAGTGGACTTACTTAAAGAGATTTTGAAATCCAACTCAAATGTTTATGGAGTTTATATAGAAAGGAGAAATTCTAACTCTCAAATGCAGTGAAACTCAAAAGGTACACCTAAACCTAGAACCATTATGAAATGGGCTCCAAAGTGTCACGCCCCAAACCCAGAAATCGGATTCATAGGAATCTTGATCGCCGAATCCGGTGCTGACAGCCTCCGTAGTACCCCATTCTCGACTCCTAGCACCCATATGACAGGTTCTGATCTTGGGATCCTACAAGGAGGATTTTTTAATGTACATTTTACTTGTAAGAAGCATAACCACAAGTATACCCAAATCACAAAGGCAACATCATCATCACCTATCCACTAATATAAACATTTGAATACAGTGTTGAAAGGAAAATACAAATATCAAAATCAGAGCTCCAGAAGACGGCTGCATGCTCCAAGCTCGAGCTGCTGCAACCCTATGCTACCTGCACGCATCTATCGTGCATAAGCTTATAGAAAGCTTAGAGGGTGGTGTAAGTGTGTGCGCAAGGTAAGTGCCAAGTATCCAATACAATGCCATAATCATATAATATCGGAAATACTGATAAGATCATGAATTATACTATATTACAGTAAGCGAAAATACCGACAAGTACATGAGTTAATCAATATCAGATTATGCAATACAGATCAGCTATGCAAATGAGGAGTCATAAAGAGCCAAGTATTAGATGCCGAGGATGCAATGCAATATACAATTCCTGATGAGTTTACGAATAGCGTCAGCCGTACCTAGACCATAAAAATACAGAAACACAGTGACCCAAAATGCCATATGCCACGGATGTAATGCAATATGCGGTGCGAATGGAATGACTATGCTGGAGTGTAAAGTTGGGGTGATAGTACGTAGTATTGCAGACTACGGGGTCCATCATAAGGGACTTCTATCCAAACCAGTCCCATACCTAAATTTGGATAGTCAGACTCAATGTGGTAAACTCCTGATCTCAGGTTAGTCGCGCGCCCTAATCAAAATCTTGGCCATTGCGTAGGCACACGTAACAAATAGTTGCTCAGTACCAGCTCAAGTGGATAGTGAATGAATGAATGACTGAGTATGCAACTCTTGCCCAATAAGTCTATATATCAGTACTGTTCATCTCTTGGATCATCATCGGGGTCTAGTACACTCTACATGCAAATCGCCACCCACTGACGCACGACCATGCAAGTGGAAGAGACCTCACTATCCGCCTGACCAGTAGTCAACCAATATCTACTCGACACATCGATACCAGACCCATTCATGAGCTGGTCAAACTCAGCCTAGCTATGCCCCTTACACTCGGGCGGGTAAGGCCACACCCCCTCCCAACCGACCAAGACACAGTGGGAGACGCGACCTCCTGGTATTCGGCACTTGGGCGCTCATGTATCTACTCGGTCACAATGTTGGGGCGTGGATTGCTTCGGAGAATGAGAGAGAGAATGAGAGAGAGAGAGAGGGGTGATGGGAGAGAAGTGATGGGAGAGAGGGATGGTGAGTGATGGAAGGGTGTACTTTGTTATAAGAGAAGTTGACTTTTAGGGAGGGTGGTTATACTTGGGGATGGGTGTGAGTGATGAGAGTGATGTGTACTTGATTGATGTGATTGATGTGATGTGTTGTAGAGATTCCCTCGGTATTTGCAACGCGCAGCATTTTCCTTAAAACTGAACGTGAGCCCTTATCTCCTGCCCCGTGTATTGCCTCGGCACATAATACACGGCGTCGAAACGGCGGCGACGACGTGGTCACAAGGGTACAAGTTTTGAGTCGAGCCAACTTTGATATACGGGATGCGACTCAGGATCGCGCACAAATGCTGATAACAGATCGCGGGTCGCCGAAATTCGACTGGGAGGACCGCGAAGGCATACAGAATGGTACGAGCTAGAATACGAGTCTCACACAAAGATTAAGTGTCTTGTAGTCCACATAGCTTTTAAAGCCATTACCCACTCAAAATGGTACCTGGATAGTGAATGCTCAAGGCATATGTGTTCACAACCCCAAGTGTAGGGTCGCAGTGTAGTAATAATCTCGGTAAGACCGAGGTCGAATCCATAGGGACTGAACCTTGTACGTATCCAGAAAGTAACTAAAACTAGAACTAGAAGATGTAATCTAAATCAGGAGAATTTAAGAGGATAATTGTAAATTATGTAACTAAAACTTGTAAAATTCAAAGGTGGGAAACTGGGGTTTCCAAGGATCCACTCGTAGAGATCAGGGAGATCCATGCTTGATTCATGAATACAACTAGAATCAGAGTCCCATCTTCATCCAATTGGAAAATATATCATTACAAATCAAATCTGAATTTCCTTTGATCTAGTTCTCAATGGATGAGAGGTATGAGAACTAGAAGTGATTCCATCACAAAACTATGCCCATGAGACAAAATAAACGACATAATTTACTAATCCACACCACTCTGTGAGAATTGTGAGAGTTAGGAAGAATTCCATCATCAAACCATGCCCAGGGGACGATGGTGAACAATAGGATTTCCTAAAATCACAATATCAATAATGAAAAGAATATACTTAAAACTATCGCAGATCTATTGTAATTCAAGTCACAACAAACCATTAAAAACTTCAAGCATTCCTTATAATCAAACTAGAATTAAAGATAGTTCAAATTAAACATGAATCAAAGCTGTAGAAAACATCCCATCATGCTACAAGCTTCACCTCTTAGCCCTAGCTAAGAGGTTTAGCCAATCATAGACATGATTAACTAAAATCTCTTAAAAATATATAAAAAACAACTAGGAAAAGAGAAGAAAGAACTCTAGGTGATGGCCATCCGATCCTCTCTCTCTTCATTTGCTTCCACGTTCACACGTCCACGGCTCCTCTTGCTCCTCACGTCCTCTCCTCTTTTATGGATGTGTCGTCCATAGGTCGGCTGGAGTTGGGCAACCGACTCTGCTTTTGCACCTCTCTCTTGCGCAATGAAAACAAGATGTGTTTGAAGTGATTTTCGGGGAAAGAATCATCTAATCTGCTCATTCTGACTCCATACGAAGGGTCAAAACCCCCTTTTTTGGAGTTTGGACGGTTTGGATCATTGATCCGACCCTGATCCTAATCGCATAATAGGCCACAGTGGGTCGGGTGGCGTCTGCTCCTTGCGTTCGCACATCTCTACGCACTTTCTTACGCTGAGACATTTGGTGGGCCTATGATCAGCGTCAACAGAGAAATCCACTTCATCCATTGGATTCCCTCAGAATCTTGGCCCAAAAAACCATGTTTTTGCTCGAGTTTGGTGTGGCGCAGGGAATCAAATCTGCTGCAATTGCTTTGAATGCAGCAAAATAGTCTTCTTGTGACTGTTGTGGTCGGCACGTGCGTGTGTATGAGTGCACATGGTCAACATGGGTTTGACCAGTTCGAACCCCTCTGCATGATAGATGGCTTGGATTGTCCATGTGAGCCATGATGGTGACCCATAACATCTCTAAAGAGGACGTGTTGCATCCGTTTTGCAGCAGGATAAAAACGGAAGAATCTGTTTTCAAAATAGAAGTCAGGTCAGCGTGCGCTGACTGACTTTCTATTTTGGCGTGAAGCAGAAGCGCATGTTGGGTGCACACGTGCTTCCTAGATGGGACCCATTGAGATGTATTTGGGAAATCCACACCATACGTTCCTCTTTCCATATAGTGTAAGGAGTCGAGTCCAAAATTGAGGCATATCCAGAGATCAGGTGGGCCCCAAATCAGTGATTTATGGATGATCTTTCCATTGGACCACTTCCACAAAGATCCAAGGGCTGCGATTTTACATGTACAGTTACTTTATGATACTCAGGCCAGATATAAGGTTTCGTGCCAAACGGATGGTGGGAACCCTGTTATCTTGCATTCAAGATGATTTTCAGGCGTCCTTATCTTCAATCACTTGGATACTCTTCCTTCATCACTTGGTTTCTTTGGATCTTTGGCGTGTGAATTCTTTAATTTCGGTCTCCTAAGATCCGTCCCTTGCCTTGGTGATTCTTAAGCATCAAATCCATGCCTTTAGCACCTCCAAGCTCTTAAATTCACCTTGCAATGCAAACAAGATTAAAATAGAACATTAAGCATTATCATGTGCATAACACCAAGTAATAAATGGGGTCCAATACGCAATATTTGACCCTCAACACAATCCCCAACCAACATTTTTCTAGTCCCGAGCAAAGTATGCGAAAAATATTTTGAGAATTACAGGACAATTTCTATAAGCTCACGTGATTTTTGAAAAGCAATCTAGATAATAGAGCTCTCAAATATATTAATGTTGAGTCTTACATCCTCCTGAACTCGAGTGCTCGGTAAATTTCATGGTCAAGTTCAAAGTAGTAATCCATCAATTAGAACAATTCTAAACATTGAGTTCCATTGGTGCAGAGTGTAACCTCGACTTATCACAATAAAAGGTCCAATTCTCAATTTCCACGATAACATTGTCAATATAAAAGAGCATTCTGGATAACCAAACCTAAACCAAAACTTGCCTTACAGTTCAGCCTTTTTATTCTTTCAGCTTTTGATTTTTCCATCGATGGCTTCACGCTATGTCAACCTTTTTAAAGATCTTTAATATGTAGCTGTTTTCGACGACAACTGTTTTTTAGCTGAGTTTTTATTTATTTATTTATTTATTATTATTTTTTTATTTTTATAACATGATGGACAAATTCCCCAGGCTGGTTCCTTTCATGCTTAATGATCACTAAGTTAATAATTTAATATCGAACTGACACCTTAATGTGTAAGCTAGAAGTGACATGTGAAATCATGATTCAATCAATGTTTAAAACTTCTAATCATGGATTAATAATTTGAACTTAACTGTGAAATTTAATAAGTAACTGAATCTAAGAGTAAAAAATCACCAACATTAAATATCTTATACTTCTTAATCAAGAATATCCTTCAAAATCATTCGAATTTACAAAAAAAAATTTCACATTTTTTGCTCAAGACTAAGAAAAAACTGATTAGGTAACCTAATCTCCCATCCCCAACATAAAATCTACATTGTCCTTAATATAAAGGATATAAGCTTATAATGCACATGAGACAACAAAAGTAAAGGAGAAGTGATGGAAAGGTAGTAGAAGATGGAGGAATTTTTGAAGCTTTTTCCAAAGGATCTCAGCGTGGTGGGTCAACACAAGAGTTAAACCAACAAAAAGAAAACTATCGTAGAACAAATGGAAAGCAACTTATCCTAAATAGCATAAAGCCGACTATCCGAAAACAGCATGCAAACCATTTTAGAACGGAAAACAAAAAACCTAACTACACCTCTGTCAGACTAGGAGATCAATCCTGGTATACAGGATCAGTCAAAGGTATGGACATGTCCTCTGAATTAAATTTGTCAACAAATGGCTTTAGTCGATGTCCATTTACTTTAAACTCATTGCCATTGGTTGGATTTCGAATCTCAACAACCCCATGAGGATAAACATTGGTAATAATGAAAGGGTCGATCCAACGAGATCGAAGTTTACCTGGAAAGAGATGTAACTGAGAATTATACAAGAGGACCTTTTAACCTGGTGTGAATGATTTTCAAAGAATTTGTTGGTCATGAAACGCCTTCATCCTGTCCTTGTAAATTCTCAAGTTCTTGTACACATCGTTCCGGATTTCTTCAAGTTCATTTAACTGAAGTTTGCGTAGTGAGCCAGCATTGTCCAAATTGAAGTTAAAAATTTAATCGCCTAGTAGGCTCTATGTTCCAAATCCACAGGCAAGTGGCAAGCCTTCCCATAGACAAGTCTAAAGGGAGACATTCCAATAGGGGTTTTAAATACGGTAAGCCCATAAGGCATCGGTCAATCGGATTAACCAATCCTTACTGTCAGGGTTAACCGTATTTTCTAAGATGTGTTTAATTTCCCTATTGGAAATCTTAGCTTGCCTACTTATTTGTGGGTGGTATGGAGTGCTCACCTTGTGGGAGATGCCATATTTCTTCATTAAGTTCGTGAATGGCCTACTAAAAAATGTGAGCCCCTATCGAGGCATTTCGAACCCGTACATGATGTTTTCTTTTAAGAATTTAATGACCGTTTGATGGTTATTATTCCGGCATGGAATCGCTTCGACCCATTTAGTGACATAGTCTACTGCTAGCAAAATGTATGGATGTCCAAAGGATTGGGGGAATGGTCCTATGAAATCGATGCCCCAGCAATCAAATGCTTCTATGATAAGAATGAGGTTCAAGGGCATCATATTTCAACAAGACAATGCTCCTAATTTCTGACAACGCTCATAAGCTTTGCAAAACTCATGAGTGTCCTTGAACATAGTGGGTAGTAAAAGCCACACTGCAGAATTTTGGCCGTGGTCTTTTTAGCAGAAAAGTGACCACCATAGGCCTGAGAGTGACAGAAGGAGATGACACTTTGGTGTTCATTGTCTGGCACACATCTCCTTAAGATTTGGTCTAGGCAGTATTTAAACAAATACGGATCATCCCAGAAGAACTTACAACCTGGGTGAAGTATTTTTTCTTATCTTGCGCAGTCCAATGTGTTGGCGTGAAACCTGTGGCAAGATAATTAGCAATATCAGCAAACTAAGGTGAATGGGAGACTTTGAACAATTGTTCATCAAGGAACATGTCATTGATATGTGTCACGCCCCAAATCCGAAAATCGGGCTCACAAAATTCTCGATCGCCGAATTCATTGCCGACAGCCTCCGTAGTCTCCCATTCTCTTCTCCCAGTGCCCATATGCCAGATTTTGATCCTAGGATCGTACAAGGAGGATTTTCTAACTTACATTTATCTCATAAGAAGCATAACCACAAGTTTACCCAAATCACAAAGGCAACATCATCATCACATATCCACTTATATAAATATTTGAATACAGTGCTGAAAGGGAAATACATATATCATAAATCAAGGCTCCAGTAGACAGCTGCACGCTCCCAACTCAACATTGCTGCAACCTAACGTCACCTGCACGCATCTATCGTGCATAAGCTTATAAAAAGCTTAGAGGGTGGTGAAAGTGTGTTTACAAGGTACGTGTCAAGTATGCAATATCAAAGTAATGCGAAAACATGCTGGCAAGTTCATAAATACCATCAGCCTTATCCAGGGTATGCGATGCGAAAACATAATAAGCCAATATCATATACTAAAGAAGCAATGTAGAACAATTTTGCAATGCGGAGACATAGTAAGCCAAATATCATATACTGAGGATGTAATGCAATATGTAAATCCTTAAGAGTCTACAAATACCGTCAACCTCATCTAGGCCATATAAATATAGAAACATAGTACCCAAAATGCCATATGCCGCGGATGTAATGCAATATGCGATGCGAATGGAATGACCAAACTGGAGTGTGAAGTCGGGATGATAGTACGTAGTATCGCAGGCTATGGGGTCCATCACAAAGGACTTCTATCCAAACTAGTCATATACCTAAATTTGGATAGTCAGACTCAATATGGTAGACTTCTGATCTCAAGTTAGTCGAGCGCCCCAACCGAAATCCTGGCCATTGTGAAGGTACACAACAATTAGTTGCACACTACCAACTCGAGTGGATAGTGAATGAATGAATAAATGAGTATACAACTCCTGCTCAATAAGTCCACATATCAGTACTGTACATCTCTGAGATCATCACCGAGGTCTATTACACTTTACGCCAGCTTGCCGCCCTTATCCGAGCACACAACTAGGTAAGTGGAAGAGACCTCACTATCCGCCTGCCAATATTGGGCCCGACTCGTTGATAGCAGACCCATTCCTCAAGCTAGTCAAACTCAACCTAGATATTGTCCCCTCACTCAGGCGGGTAAGGTCACACCCCTCCCAACTGACTCCGACAAAGTGGGAGACGCTGCCTACTAGTATACGGCCCTTATGCGCTCATATATATCCATTCGGTCTAGACGTTGTGGCGTCTCCTGGCCACGGAGGTTTAGAGATTTTCACCTAGGGACATCTATGGCGCACGTATGTTAGAACTAAACATTTTCGGTGTCCCATCTGGCCATCCACGGCATGCATGTGGAGGCCATGACCCTGATGTTGCTAGGGAGTACGGTGGTCATATAACAAAATGCGAGATGCATAAACCATACCATCTAGTCTTGCAACAATCCTGCGCATACCGTGCGCTCATGTGGGCAAATCCTCCTATTAGGGAGTCCCATAATTATTTGCCCTATGGCATATGCAATGGTCAACCACATCTCATAACAAACATGCAGATGATGCGTATGGGCATATATCATGATGTTATGTTATCACATACGCATAATCGATATCGATAACCGGTACCGATAATCGACATCGATAATCGGCCTCGACAATCGGCTTCGACAATCGACATCAATAATCGGCCTCGATATGCAAGGTGAGGTTCGTAGATGATTAATCGATCTAAACCATAATATAAGGATCAGCCCTCGGCTATGGATATGCTAAATCCGGTAGCACGGAGCCATCCATCTACGACGATGATGAACCATGCAACATCAATGGGGCCCAATGATTTGGGTTGACCCAGAATAATGAGAATGGGCCTAACAAAGGCTTAAGGGAAGGTCACGATGTGGACATTTAACCAACATTGCTCGCAAGGAGTGGCCCACATAGAGCCAAACATATAGCGGGCCCATGACCTCACACAATGGCCTAATGTTCATCACCATGGGCCTCACTCATGGGCCACATATGCATCAGAATGGGCCTCGCCAAATAGGTCACAAATACACCACACCACATTATAGGCCACACATATGGGCCTCTCATACATCACATCGAGCCTCATCAAAGGCCACAATGAGCCTCCTCATGTTGGCCACATATACATCACATTGGACCTTATACCTGCGCATAATTACATCATAGTGGGCCTAATATACATCACAATGGGCCCCATTACTCGGGCCACAATGGGCCCTGCATACGGCCATGATGGGCTTCACATACGGCCACAATGGCCTCACATACCTCAAGTGGGCCCGACATACAACAGGTGGGCCTTGCAGGTGAATAGCGTAGATATACATGCATCAAGGAGGGTTCCCACTTGGAATTTAGATCTATTTCATCCTCTTTGTAATGCCATATAACGATCTCTACCGATGGTTGGACGATATAGATAAAACACATATGTCATGTGAGACCCACGTCCTTGGACGGTGAGGAAGAAACCCATACATCAGGGCCCCACAATGTATGGACGGTGCTGATCAAATAGAAACATCAAGGTGGGCCCCACGTCCAAGATATGGACGAACAGATAGACAGTGTGGAATAACACACACATCATGGTGACGTCCATGATCTGGGCGGTCCATCAAGGCAGGTCCCACATGACACACCGTCCAGAGATGGACGGTGTGAAATATACAACACATGTGTGGTCCACGGTCCAGATGGATGGAATGCGTGGATGAAATCCATGCATTAGGTGGGTCCCACCGTCCATTGCTGGACGGTGTGGATATACATACCGTGAGATTGGACCCATATGACTGCTGAGGTACACCAGCCAGTCCTTTGCCAGGAAGGTGGGTCCCATGTGGGGCCCACCATAATATTATAATAATATTATTATATATAGATATATTATTATTATTATTATTATTATTATTATTATTTCAAACGTCCAGGCCCCTGGACATCAGTTGACGGATAGCCTGGATATAACATATGCGTCATGTGCGACGGTCATGAATATGGACGGTGTGTATACAACACATATGTCTGGGTAGGGCTCACCGTCCGATGGGGTGATGTGTATAAAACACGTACGTCATGTGTGGGCCCCACGGCATGGGCATGAAAACATACATCATGCGGCTCCACCGTCCATTGCTGGACTATGGACAACATGGATGAAATGCATACATTAGGTGGGTTCCACATCAGTGTGGCCCACCAGAGTTTTGGATTTAAGCTAATATTTGTGTTCTCTTCTGTTAGGGTAGCAAGACAGTCCAGTTGCTGGACAGTGGGCACCCCATTGTTTGAACAACGTGTGGTCCCACTGAATAGCGTGGATCATTCATCAAGGTGGGCCATCATACAAAAAAAAAGAGAGAGAAAGAGAGAGAGAACGTACGATGGAGGGGCCCCGCCACTATGGGCCCCTCTAACACATGCATCAATACATACATCAATATGGGTCCCAAATCATGTGGGCCCTAAATCAAAATCACCATCTCGTGCTATGAACACCCACCGATTTCGCTCCTTCTTGGTCCCATGGCTTCCTTAGCTCCTCGGCTTCCTCTTTGATGGTGGGAGATGAAGATTGAAGGGTGGAGATGATAGATGAGAGGGGTAAGAAGTGGGCCACACATAGCTTCTCCTTTCTCCCTTAGGATGCTTGGACGTTGGCTCTCTCTTGGGAGTTACTTGGAAAGAGTGAGAAATGAGAGAGAGGAGTGATGGGTGATGGGTGGAGTGAGGTGATGGGTGTAAGGGATGGGTGGAGAGAGAGAGAGAGAGAGAGAGAGAGAGAGAGAGAGAGAGAGAGAGAGAGAGAGAGAGAGAGAGAGAGAGAGAGTTGACTTTGGGGATGGCTTGTGTACTTGGGGATGTGATAAAGTACTTGACTTGATGGGTTGTGTGCTTTGGTTGATGAGATTAATTTGACATTGGTAGAGATTCTCTTGCGTGATGTTTTCCTCAAAATAAATGCGGCCCACATCTCCTTGCATTGGAACCGTGACGATGGCGTGGTCGCAAGGGTACAAGTCTCAGGTCGAGTCAATTCAGTTATACGGGATGCGACTAAGGGTCGTGCGTAAAAGCAGTTACAGGTCGAAGTTTGCTGGAATTCGACAGGGAGGATTGCGGAAGTCTACAAAACGGTACGGTCTAAGAGACGGATCTTACAATATGTGTCGTCTCAAGGGAATTAGGGAGATCAAGGTGGGAAAGATGGTCAGCCACTACGTTCTCTGCTCTCTTTTTATCTTTTATTTCCAAATCAAATTCTTGGAGTAGGAGGATCCATCTAATCAGGTGGGGCTTTGCATCATTCTTAGAAAGAAGATACTTGAGCGCAGCATGATCTGTGTATATAACAATCTTGGATCCGATCAGGTAGGACCTAAATTTGTCCAAAGCGAACACTACGGCTAAGAGTTCTTTTTCCGTGGTCGAGTAGTTCACTTGGGCATGATTTAGAGTTTTACTTGCATAATGAATAACGTGGGACTTATTTTCTTTTCTTTGGCCTAGAATCGCCTTAAGAGCATAGTCAGACGCGTCGCACATAAGTTCAAAAGGAAGGCTCCAGTCAGGTGGCTGCATGATAGGTGCAGTGGTTAACACGCCCTTAAGCTTAGTAAAAACTTCTTGACATTGCTCGGTCCACTCGAATGGTGCATCCTTTTGAAGTAGATTATATAAATAATGAGAGAGATGACTAAAGTCCTTTATGAATCTCCTATAAAAGCCAGCGTGTCCTAAGAAGGATCGCACGTCTCATATGTTCTTGGGAGGAGGTAGGTTAGAGATAAGATCAATTTTAGCGTTATCTACCTCAATTCCCTTGGGCGAGATGATATGTACAAGGACAATTCCCTTACGAACCATGAAATGACACTTCTCCCAATTGAGTATCAAATTCTTCTCTTCACATCTTTTCAGCACACATTTAAGATTCTCTAAGCAATCGCTGAAAGATGGACCAAAGACAGAGAAGTCATCCATGAAGACCTCTAGATATGGCCCCACCATGTCAGAAAAAATACTCATCATACATCGCTGAAAAGTGGCGGGGGCATTATATAATCTAAATGGCATCATTCGGTAAGTAAAGGTGTCGAAAAGACATGTGAACGTGGTCTTTTCCTGATCTTCAGGGGCTATCTCTATCTAGTTGTAGCTCGAATACCCGTCAAGGAAATAGTAATAGGAATGACTAGTTAGCCTTTCCAAAATATGATCGATGAAGGGCAAAGGAAAGTGGTCCTTCTTTGTGACGGTATTCAATTTCCTGTAGTCGATGCACATTCTCCAACCAGTAGTAGAAGATGGTATATTCATCTCACAAACTAAATACGCCTTAAACCTTATAAAAAGGTTTGGGTTTGAGAATGGAAAGAAGTTTAATACTTCGTTGAGTACAACACTTAAACTCTCAAAAGATGAATCAAGTGAAAGTATAGACTCCCGTTTATATCGAAGTATGATTGGTAGTCTCTTATACTAAACTGCCAGTAGACCTGATATTACTTTTAGTGTTGGAATATGTGCCCGATATCAATCTAATCCTAAAGAATCACCTTTAGTTGCTATTAAATGGATAATCAGATACGTTACAAGTTCTGCTAATTTAGGACTTTGGTATCTGCATGACACATTCGTACAAATTGCCGGATATACTGATGCAGACTGGGCTAGAAATATTGACAATAGAAAATCTACAAGTGGTGGATGTTTGTACGTGGGGAACTATTTAGTTTCATGACTCAGTAAGAAACAAAACTCTATATCACTCTCAACTGCTGAAGCTGAATATATTGCAGCTGGTAATGCTTATACTCAACTCATTTGGATGAAAAGAATATTAGATAATTATGGCATTGCGCAAGATATAATGACATTATATTGTGATAATTTGAGCACAATTAATATTAAAAAAAATCCAATCTAACATTCTTGTACAAAACATATCGATATTCGATACCATTATATACGAAAACTAGTTGAAGATAAGAGTGTTGGCTAGAATATATTCAAATTGAGAAGCAGCTTACAGACATACTGACCAAACCGCTCGACAGGAATATATTTTCAAATTTAAAACATGATATTGTTTGTGTGTTATTAATTAATCATTTATACAATTTTTTTATTTCTTGTTTATAATTAATAAAATGCATAAAATAATAATAAAATTGATAAAATTAAAATTAAAAAATTATATAAAAAAAAATCATTTTTTTGTCTCATTTTCACCTTCTTTTTCGACTAGCCGGTGGCCCTCTCGATGAAACCATCTTCAATTTTTGGTTGTAAGTGGTCATTTTTCAATTTTGTAGATTTGAGTAAATCATTGATGATTAATCTCTTATTTGGGGTTTATGTTTTATTCCAAGTCCTTTTATTGTGAGATTTGTAGAAAAATCTGATCTACCCACAATCTCTCTATTCTCTTTAGTTATAACTTGTGTAATCATTAAATGAAGCATCGTACTAAAAGAATGACTACATGAAAAGCTCGTGGTAGCTCGTCATCTAGGCTGACTTCATCTAATGTAAGAACCCTAAGGGGTCCCGAAGAAGATTCAGAGCAAGTTAGGGATTTTCGCTCAAGAGATACAATTATTGAGCATAGTGTCAATGTTGCTCACATTGCTCCATTCAAACTTGTTCCTTTACTTTCAAATATCGGATGGGAAAGCATTTTGGGTTGGGGCGAAAAAGGTTACTGTTCCATTGCACAAGCGATGTATGCTTCAATTAGTGAAGTGTCCCTAAAAGATCCAATGTTTAAGGTTAAATTTGTGGAAGGACTTTCACCGTAAATCGTTATCTTATTGCAGCATTAACTGAGATTATCATTGCAGAGGATGGAATTCCTCGTGATAATTTAATTGATAAAATGTTTCATATCGAACGGCTAGCGATTACACGTAAACTATGTTGGTTTAATGCATGTAACGTCTCGGAAAAATCCGTACAAAGACCCGAGTATCACCTCAGGCAAAAATCACTAAGGACCGGATCCTTTAGAAATTAGACAAAAATTAATTAAGTATTAAATTGAATTAATCAGTAGATTAGCTTGAACCGCTTTCTATATGAACTGCAAGACCCAAAACCAGCAGAATCGCTAACTCTACATTACCTAAAAACCTAGGATCAATCTCAAAACCCAGTTGCTCTTGGGAGCATCTTGAAACTCCGTATTGGACCTGGACCACACGTCGAAAGTTCGATTACCGCGAAACTATATGGTTATGACTGCCTTATTGGGCTTGACAACCATCTCGAAAATAAAATCCAAATAGTATCCCGAAACGCACAACTTGAGCTCAGAGCGAAGTGTGTGAGAAACACGAATATCTTTAGAAAATGAACTCAAACTTAAGTGAATTGGGCCGTTCGCTTGTAGGCCAAATTTAAGGTTTTTGACCGTCAGATTCTGACCCAACTAAACCCTTGGATCAGGGAAATTTTCCTACACAGGTCAGTGTACTTGTGGCCCTGATTGAGTAACGATGACCGTTGAACTGAAATTGATCCTCCACGGTCGATCCACTAATCCGTTCGGACTGAAATCTTAACCTGACGTAGATCCATCATCAGGAACTTTCCTCGGACCGTATGCAGGTAATGGACCTCCAGATGAGCTCCGTTGGACCGAAATAGACGACTTTTGGCTGTATCCTAAGTATATCATGGCCCTGGGGCCATTGAGATCAGTTCTGGGCCTATATAAGACCCTTAACCCACCCCTTTCTCATTCCATATGAATTTCAAAACCCTAAGAGAGAGAAGAGAGAAAAGATAAGGAGAAAGTGAGGAGAAGAGAGAGAGAGAGAGTGAGAGATAGTTGTTGGGATTCGATCCCATCGCTCCACGTGCCAAATCATTCTGCTTGAATCGCTATACCGGTGATTTCCTAACCCTAATATGTTTAGGTATTTAAATAGATGAGTCGATAAATTAACTAACCTATTTCGTGATTCAGGTAGCCGTTGTGTCGTAAATAAAGGCGTAGTGTTCAAACTGAGTTCGATACGAGTTTACCGACGAAAGATGCGGACTATAAACCTTTAGGTTATGGTTTTCAAGGCTTTCAATGTCAGTTAATGATTTATGACTGACTTGATTGCTTTCACATGTGCCTAGATGCGATGTTTTCCGTGTATTACACATATATATGAACTATGTTTATGTGTTTGTTGAAATGTCTGAATGAAAAATAAAATTACGATTTGTGCTTGCCATGATTATTGATTGAGAATATATGATTGTTGTATGTGTGGCAACTCCTTTGTGAAAGAATTTGCTATAATATAGGTTATAACTAGTTTATTTCCTGTGTGTTGATATGTGTAGTATAAGTGTTTGATAAAATGCCTGAATGAGAAATGTTTGTTGAAATGTATTTAAGTAGGGTTTTGAGATAGGATTCTCAATTACCTTACTTATTGTTACAATTTCCTTCATATAACCTATCTTACTACTACGTGCTTTATGGATGAAATGCCTATGTATGACAATATGCGTATTATGTGTTTGTTAAAATGCTCAAATGAGATTTATACTGAAATTGGTTGTCACATGCTGTTTGGCTATTACATATGAATGCCTATTATGTTTGAATATGATTAGGACTACTGCGTAGTCCAGGTAATCGGTAATGATTCCCGAATTGGTGGCCGATGTCATTTCACCACACAAGACACGTTCGATGAATCCGAGTCGTACGTTGTTTGTCGACAGTGGTTAGGCCACGTGGAGTACTTACGCGCTGCATGTCGATTAATTCAATGTGCGTTCGTATTAATTGAGCTTGTTAGGTAACCCTATTGACCTAATGTATGTTCACCATGTATGGACACTACTGCTTGAATCTAAGGTACCTCTTACGAATGTAAAGACCCATTTCAACCATGGTACCATGATCCGCTAAGACTCATGAGCCGGGCATGGTGGTATGGGATACCGTGGTCGAGCTATCGGCCTACGCTGGGGTGACGATCCTCCCTGAAGTATCCAGTGAGCAACCCAAACTCGTGAGCCGAATACGGTAGTATGAGACACTGTATTCGAGCTGTTGGCCTACGCTAATGTGACGAGCCTTCCCTTAGTGACCTCGAGTATAAACTAAGGCCTACACTGAGGTGATGAGCCTCTTCGTAGTGACCTGAACTTGCTTGTCCACTGTTTCTAAATCAGGGGTGATGTTGACCTATAACTTGCTTATCGTTTGTGATTAACTAGGATTGACGACCCTAGATGGATCATTATTTGGGTAAATGATATAAAGGGAGGTACCTTAGCTTCCCAAACCTGCTGTATGAATGGGTCTAATTAAGGACTGAGCTAACATGATTATGCACCGCATTGCATGTGCCTTTGGCGTAGGAGTTGAGCACAGTGGAAGGGTTGCATGCGCGATCGTGAGATGATGTCGCAGAGGGAGTGCAGATGAGGGTATGCATCATTAACACATATCATCCTTGCATTAACCAGAGTACTTAGGAATGCTTGTTGTATTGCTTTATCATTACTGCTTGACTGAATTGATAACATGTTAACCTTTACCTTATAGCTCCACTGAGTTGATCACTCACTCCCACTCTAGGACAGTGTTTTAAAACACCAACCAGACTCTGTTGTAGTTTCAGGTGATGACGAGGCTTACGAGATGGAGCTTGTCTTCTATGACGATGAGGAGGAGTTCTCCTATATGCAGTTATCAGGTAGGTCTCCGTAGACCATGTCCTGACCGTCGGGATCGCAGGGATACAGACTAGTTGAACATTACACCTTATCATTTTGTAAATTTTGAAGTTATACATGTAATTATTTAACTTGGTGACGTTCATACTCTGGGGACTTACAATCACTTATATGCTCTATATATTTATCATAATCTTCCGCTCGCGTAAGTTAACTGTCTCTGGAGTATGATATGCTGATTTGGTATAATCTCACTCATGATTAATGCACTAATACGGACAACATTTAATCATTCTTATCTATGTTGCATAAGTGATGTGTTGGAACTCGGGAGTTGAGCTTTTGCTTGACCCCTGATTTTTGGGGCTTTACAATGCGGAATGACATTTTGGTAATGCTTTACGTGCCAATCAAATGCTTCCAAGGTTTCGAGTCCTTCATCGTACCTTTACGTCCAATGTTTTTCCTCGTTCAGGAAATAAGTCAGAACTTACTCCCTTTATGACTCGTGTCCTTCATTCGGTTGTATCGGGGAAATAAGTTTGTCTTCCTTTTCTTATTTGCTATATCATTATTCAGTTTTGTCTTCATCCTGGTCATGGTTCTATTCCGTTTGCCTACCTGATGACATGTATTGCCTTACACTATAATGTTCATATTCTTACATCTGAGGCACCGAAGTCGGAATTACCATTCAACAATACCGATTTAAATAAGATGAATCTGAAATTTCTTTCGGGTCAACGAGACAAAGAAGAGGAGGAAGCACCTGCACCACCAGAAGACACGTCTATGAACGATATCTTTACTGAACTCGATGAGTTAGATGATCCAACTGATCCAGATTTTCAGCCTTTTCAGGTTGATGATCAACTCAAATCACTGGAAGAGAAGGTCACAACATTACAGGTTTCTCAGGATAACCTGGCGCAAACTCAAAAATCATCTATGAAGTACATGAAAAAGTACTTCCACCATATTGCGGGGAGTTTGCATCAAATGGATCCCTCCATGCCTGCTCCTTCCTCTGGATCTGACTAAGTTCTTTTCATTTTACTTTTCTTTCTATGGGGCTGTATAACTATAGTTTTACTTGGTTTGCTTGATAACTCTTTTTTAACTCTGCTTGGATGATTATTCCCTTACTTTGACAATCTCATATGCTACTTCTTATGAATTTCTAGATATTTATGTGGTTATTCATATGCTTTACTTGATAGTTACCATCCGTCTTCCCTTGTCAACTTGTGACAAAAAGGGGGAGAGAGTTGAAACTAATGGTATGAATATATGATGCATGTGAATGATTGGAATATTTTAAATATATGCTATGATGCATGTGAATTGGGAATGAGTATGTTATATTGCTTGGAGAATGCTTGGAATGGTTGTATGAATAGGGAGAGTACAACTTGAGGGGGAGTACAAATTTTTGCAATCTTCAACTACATATGAGTACAAGAATACAGGGCTACATTCAGATTCTTGTAACACTAAGTGTTTTGTCACGAAATTGACAAAGGGGGAGATTATAAGTGCTATTATGTTTAAAACACATTTTACACCTGGTTTGTCAACTTTTGTCGTGTCAAAACAACTTAGCAAAGTGATCTTCAAGTCAAGCTCATGTTGAAGTTCAAGTCAAGCTCATGTTCAAGTTCAAGTTTAAGCTCAAGTTCAAGCTCAAGCTCAAACTCAAGCATAAGTTGAAGACCAAGATAGATCTACTGAAAGTACTAGTAGAAGATCAAGCTCCTTAGAGAACTTCAAGTTTCTAATCATATGAAATTTAGTCCATACAAGTATTATAAACCCTAGAAAGACCTTAGGTTTAAGTGCTTTCAAAACATATTTAAAATTAGGTTTTATACTTTATTTTGGTTGAGTTTCAAATAGCCAAAGTTTTGCCTCGACCAGTCTAAGAATTTTTTCGACTAATCCAATCAATACCTAAAGTATAATAGATTTCTTTTGCACCTTCGACCAGTCGATGGACCTCATTCGACCAGTTGAAAGTTCCTCGACTTGAAGTCCATCAACTAAAATTAGTTTGGATTCAGCTTACTCGACTAGTTGAAGAGCTTATTCAACCAGTCGAAGGTCACCTTCGACCAGTCGAACAAGTCCTTCCACCAGTCAAAGATCTGTTAGATCTTATCCCGTTCAAAATTGAAAATTTGTTGGAACTGAATCCGGTACTTAGGCCAGTCGAAGGAACAAACTTTTTGCCTATAAATTGAGGTTATTTCTCAATCCGAAAATATAGTTCAAGCCCATCAAAGTCCTTATTCAAGAGAGAGAGAGAGAGAAGCCTCATTTATTGTCAAGCTATCAATCGGTATTTAAAATCATTTTTATAGCTTTTTCATAAATTCTTTCATCTCAAAACTCTGCCATTCTGATTCTAAAAAGAGTATTTACTCTTATTGAGATTTAAGGGAATTAATACAAGTAACCTTTGATTTAAACTTAATTAAAATCAAATAGAACCCTGGACCTTTTCCATTGGACTAAATATTGAACATTCGTCATTCAAGAAAAGTGTTCTATGGCTACATATTCTTCTATGGTAAAGATAAGTATTCTTTTTTTACTTTGTATTTGGTTTTTTCTGAGATAGCCAGAAAATCTCAGTGTTGGTTTTTCTAAGATAGCCAGAAAATCTCAGTGAGGGGTTTCCTTGTTTGTGATAGCCCGTTAAAATCACAACTGTATCAGGTTTTAAGGTGACCCTGTGAAAACCTTATTCATAGTGAAAGCTGAGATTATGCGGTTAGTAATCTTAGGAGTGGAGTAGGTGTGGTTGTTTGAGAACAGTTGTTGACACATCGAACCACTATAGTTCTTGGTGTTGTGGTGAATGCTTTTATTACTTTTGTGGTAAATGGTTGTAATTTCTTTTATGCAAAAGTGGTGAATGTTTATAAAAGATAGTTTTATTTAATCTTACTTAGTTTGGAATTTTGATTCTTATCATATTTGTGAAATAAGGTTGTCCTGCCTAACTTATTTGGGTGAAGGTTGTCCTATGAATCAGTTTGAATTAATATTTCAATAATAGTGCAATTGAGATTTCTAATTTATTTACTTATTTAACACTTTATTTGAATATTTGACAGTCCTATTCACCCCCTCTAGGACTTCTTAAGCTTGCCTTTTCATCAACCCTAGTTCCTCAATGGATTTTCCAGCGAGATAAACGTGATGCTCTCTTTCGCTGTTAGTCGTGCTTCAAGCGTGGGCTTGGCATGCCTAATTTTAGTCTCCACCCTCGATAGGTTCGCCAAAGATGGTGTGCATTTCATTCGTCGTTTTGATGTCATTATGCTCATCGTGTCGCTCTTGCGACCTGGTTGGTCGATCTTTCCTTTCCTTGTTGACAAATTCGTGTAGATGTCCCTTCCGAATAAGGGACTTGATTTCTTCCTTAAGGTCAAAACACTCAGTCGTGTTATGACCATGTTCTTGATGAAAATGACAGTACTTCCTCTTATCTCTCTTCTCGGAGTTGGCTTTCATCTTGCTTGGCCATCTCAAATCCTTTTGTCTTATACTTCCATAAGTACCCATTTCAGTGTGGTATTCAAGTGTACTTATGGAAGCGACTTTTCGGATGTCGGTTGAGCCCCTGGCCGTTGCTCTGGTCGTTGTCCTTTTTTGTCTTGGAGTTTGCAATGGTTGACTCTCTCTCTTCCTTTCACTTCTTGTCTCTTGCCGAGCTATTTTCGCCCCGAATAGCCCTTTGCGCACTGAACAACTCTTCTGCGACCTCATTCTCTTCCGTAACTTCTTTGGCTTTTCCTCGAGCTCACCGTCTCTTCTCCAACGTATGCTGCAGATATGACTCAATGAGCTCAGTGGTTCTGAAAGTTTGTGTGGGAATGAATCTGCTTCTTGCTGGCCGATCTTTTGCTACATATGAAGTTGCTCGTTCGTTGTTGGTCATTGGCGAGAGGATGTTGTCTCTCCAATATTCTCATAATACGGTTGATGTTGCCGGTCAAAACATTAACTTGATTTTCCAAAGAGACGAGACAACTTCCCCTATTCTGGGATCTCTGTGCGATCACCGGGGAAGGAGGGTTGGGTTGGGGGCCTGACCGCGAAGCTTGAGGGTTTTTAGGCTATTCTTCTGATATTGGCTTGGCTACTCCCAATGTTCTTCTTCCTCCCTTAGCCATCTAGGTGGGAGAGGTAAAAGGGCAGTTGGGCTCCCCAATGTTGGGGGAACTTTTAATGGTTTTGTTGTCGTTCTCACAGACAACACCTAACTATTATCGCTCAAATCTGGTTGAACCCGCGACTCCACTTGTAGGTTACTGGGTACCTACATCAGTAAATAGAAATTGACAACGGGGGCGCCAACAGTGGCCGAGGACCCTCCAATGCCTAAGTTAGGTTAACCAACCTAGAATAGATGTGGCTAGAGTCTGAATTCTTGTGCATACCTTTTACCCAAGGTGAGACGATATATTTATAGGTTTTCTAGGTAGCATGCATATCTTAGTGGATCGCATGCATATCTTAGTGGATCTGTTATATATGCTGGGAGAGCTCGTATTGGAGTAGGAAGCGCTCTCGAGAACATCTTCGATTTTGTCTCAATTGGCGTGATTTTCGGCTAGGATCTCGTCGGATCGATCTTGCCATAGTACGTTGCGAGATTTTCTCCGGATATTACTATTTTAAGTTTGAGGTTGGTTAGACAGCTTAGTTGAGATAATCAGGCCCATTGATGAATCTTACTGTCGAGCTCTAAGATTGACCGGTTTAGCTTGATAAACAGGTTCTTCATTGGAGCCTAGCTCGAGGTGACTCAAAGAGGTTGCTTTGCCGGTAAACCACGGATCTCCTATAGCTGGTCAATTCAATTATCTCCATAACAACCATCATGGTGCGATATTCTACATTGTATCATAAAGGGAATGGCCCACGAGATGGACGAACGGCCCAGTTCATCTGAGCAGGTAACATATTATGCACGTGGGCCCATCATCGATCAGGCAAGGGAATGGAAATTGACATGGAACGCACTTGGAAATTTCGGGGCCTGGTAGATCAAGGACTTTCTTTTATTGCATGAGGTTTGAACCATAGTTTCAAATTCCGTTCTCGGAAATTTCTTGGCCTCACAATTTCTTTGGGAGATTTTCAAATTCGAAAGTTCTTGGAATTTGATTGCCAAATTCCTCGTAAAGTCAGATTTCACCAACTAATTCCTCCACCTATCAGAATTGTCGAGCAATTCTTGTTGAAGAGACAAATTACTTATCCATATTTGTTTTAGTTTTTCTTTAAAAAGTGGTGAGTCTGATAGTATGAGATAGGTCAAAGGAAATAAACCCACCCTAGTCCGAATGGGCACGGGTTCAGTGGATCTTAGGATCCACGAGGTGCATGGGACCCGACTACAGGGCACTCCTTAATGTACATGGATATAAACTATATATATCCACGCTGTCCATCTGTATTGAAAACTCATTTTAAGGCATGATTCAAAAATGAAGCAGATCCAAATCTCAGGTGGACCGACCATTAAAAACTTCTTGTAAACCACAGAAGCTTTCGATCAAGATGATATTTGTGTAGTCTCTTTATATAGGTCTTTGTGACCTTATCAACAGGTTGGATTGCAAATAAACATTCCAGTGGACTCTGTGAAAATTTTAATGGTGGGGATTCAATTAGGATTATTTCCTGTGGTGTGATCCACCTAAGATTTGGGCATGCTTCATTTTTAGGATCATGCCCTAAAATAAGCTTTGAAAATGGTTGGACGGTGGGGATTTGAGGCACATACATAACTGTGAGCTCCGTAGTTAGGGATCCCACGCACATGGGAGGATCCGGGTCTCACTTAATTCACTCTCACCGAGAGCCGATTAGGTGAGACCAGACCTATCCCAAGACGGTGTGACCCTTACCATGGGGCCCACCTGATGTATGTATTATGTATCCGCGTGGTCCACTTAACAATTGGACCTGCTTTATTTTTTTAGATAATGCCCTAAAATGATATGGAAAAATGGATAGTCAGTGTAGACACATAATACATAGGCCCACCGTAATCCCCCAGCTGCACTGTCTAGGATGAGGCCGGGTCTCACATAATCGGCTTTAGTCGGAACGGATGCAATCCCAACCTTGGGGATTGGGCCCATGAGGTATATGTCTGATATCTAACCTGTCTAGTAGGGACGCAGCTTTGGTGGATCCATGGATCGCTTTGGGGCCCACCGATGCATGTTCCTTTGTCCATCTGTTTTGAAAAATCATTTTAGGAATGATCTAAAAAATGAACCGGATCCAAATCTTAAGTGGACCACACCATAGGAAACAATGGTGATTTAACACCCGCTATTAAAATATTCTTGAGGGCCACCAGAATGGTGATTTAACACCCACTATTAAAATATTCTTGAGGGCCACAAGAATGTTTACTTGCCATCCAACCTTTTATTAAGATCACAAAGACCTGAATGAAGGGAACACACAAATGTCAGCTTGATTCAAAACTTTTGTAAGCTTTTAATGATTAATCACTAATGTTTCCTGTGGTATGGTCCATCTTATATGTGGATCTGCTTCATTTTTGGGGTCATGAGATTTCAAAGCAGATGGACGTCTATACAATGGTGGGCCTTATAGCGAGGGATTCACCCACCTAAGGATCCACTGAGGAACAATCCCTGACAAAACTAATATACACTGATCAAAAACATCTAAGTTCATGTGCTACTCATTTTGTGATTCATGTCAGCGGGATTTTTGGGTGCTGTGAACATAATTGTGGGTTTTATTATTTGATTGCATTTACATAACATGTGAGCTCTGCAATTCTCTGACTTTCACCACCTTTTAAATAAATAAATAAAATTTAAATGAGGACATTTTGGTACTTTTGACCACACAGGGTCATCTCTGTTTCACGTGGATATTCACTTAATGCAAACAACCACCTCACACGGAAAGAAAAAAAATAAAAAAACAGAAAAGAAAAAAGGAAGTCCAAATGAAACCCAGCACATGTAACAAAGGTCAATGCAGGAATTGTTATGAAGATCACTTTGAAGACTAACTTGTTGTAACGACTAATTCAATCAAGAAAAGTATAAGTCTTTTATCTTATACATTATATATAGAACGCTTTCTTTCAATACCAGGAATGAGCTTATGGTAGCAACAGTCTCTCCTTCGTAAAGATCCTTGTTTCTTCTTTCATGGGCATGACAAAGCTTTCTTCCATTGCAGCCTTAGCACTGTTTACAATTCTACTCTTCTCAACATGTTGTTTGTGTATGATCTCCCAATCTGCACTGGTCAAAGGTTCTTCTTCTTCTTCTTCTTCTTCTTAATTCTTTAACATGGTTCTAAAATTCAGTGGGTCTACTCAAAACTCAGCCATGTCAACGACATTTCAAGATGAGTCTCTTGGAAACTCGCTGGAGAGCCTAACTCGATGAGGACTAAACAAGGTTTCTTGAGTCGAATCGAAAACTCTTTGACTCAATTCGACTCAGTGTGACTCAACTGAGTCACTTGCTGAGTCAGCTGATTGTCTATGGAAAAAATGATATGCTTGCAACAAGATTCCCACAGATAATCTCACCAAAGACAGTCGCCCATAGCGCACGTTGATTGCATGTAGTTTTGTTTTCTCTTGGATATTTTAGTAATTTATAAAACTTTCTGAGAAATTTAAGATTTTCCCAACCACCTAAATACTTTTAATTTGATTATTAAATATCAAGTTGAGTCAATTACAGACCTAGTCGAGTCTTCGAGTTAACCTAACCTGGCTAGACATCGAGTTGAGGCGAGCTTTCGAGTTCTTGAACTATGTTCTTTACTGGATAGGAAATTGGCAAGAAGCTGCTTGAAAAGGATCTTAGAGGCACACATATCGACGTTGTGAAAACATATGATAAGCGGGTCGATCATCAGGTGGGGCACACTGTCTACTTCCAACTGTTAAAAGTCATTATGGTCCACTCATCAGGTGGCTTACGTGATGAGTGGATGGGGCGTGATTCTTGGACCAGTGCGAATTCACAGTGCGGCCCACCTAATAAATGGACAGGATCTAGCACACGTCTTTCACTTTCCCATTCTGCATGTGAATCTCCTTTAGCATTTTCTATTCGTGAATTCATGAATCTTCACTTGATGCAGGCCTACCTAAACCCGTTATATTGTATGGAAGGGATGCTAGCAAGAGCGATATTGATCACAAACGTGAGGTCAGGATTTTGAAAGGCCGGTTTAGCGATGAACCGCGCCCTGTCCCACCAACTCCGATTAAGGCGCCTCCAAGTAAAGGATAATTGTGTTGCTCTGCGTAGGGAAGAAGTCACCTCTCACATGTGCAAAACGGCACACATGTTCTACTCCAAGCCGCTCATCAGATGGACCCATCACATGGAAATGTATTTTGGCACCATTTATGTGTGGTACATAAAGCATTCACAATGTTCATCTGTGGTTAGTAAGTGAAGGTTTTTGTTTTTCTTTACTGCAAGTTATATACCTTTGGTTCCAAGTATTTTCATGTATCCCATTAAAGAGTTACCCAATACGAAGTTATGTTCTCGTTTTGTTCTCTTCTTCTTTTATTTTTTTGACTTGGATGCGCCCCGAAGGAGCTATTGAGTCAGGGGCCTGAGCCTTGGAGGGCCTGGGGGGCACTGGATTGGGCTTTTGCCCCATGTCCAAGATTCCCCACTGCTGCCCCATGGGAATCCGGGCCGTGTCTCGGTCTAGGCAGAATCGAGGCCATTGATGTAAGATATCTATAAGGTTCTTAGGTGACACAGGGGAGGACGTGAGATCTAGCAGTGTCTTCCTCAAGAGAATAACTATTCGAATCTATGGAACTTCTCTAGACTCTTCACTGGGACTTCTTGAATCCACGAGGAAAGAAAGCAAGAATATAGACATAAATTCTAATAAATTCAAAATTGATTGATGATTGAAAAAAAAACGAGTTCACAACCCTTTAAATAGGGATACCAAGCAATTGGAAAGAAATCAGAATCAAACTACAACTAAAACTCCTAGAATTAGCGACTTAATATAAATAGTAAACTTACTATTTATAGACGGTCATGATGTCTACTAGTGCGCAAGGTTTTCAGCCAAAAATAGTAAGTGTCCTATTTGGCTTCACCAAGTTATTCTCCTAGTTTTTCTAAGCTCTTTTTGCGTTGGGCGCAACTCCTAAAGCCTAATGGATGAAGAGTTATAATCAAACTAAAACTTACTATTTATAGTAAAAAATATACTATACGCAAGGTTTGAATCCAAACATTGACACGTGGTCTGCTGGTAGCCGAGTACATCGCCCGAACCATTTTGCGTCGTCCACGTGTCTCGTTAGTCAGATGACAATGCAGGCCGCAGTGCAGTGCTTTCATTGCACTACACCGCCATGTCAGAGAGATGTAATCTTGACCTTCGTAAAGCTCAGGATCCGCAAGATCTCTGTATCAACTACACTTTCCCACTCATGTGAAGAAAATATATCATTGGTTTTCAACTCACGGTCTTGATTCCCACTCATGTGAAGAATGTTAATCTGGATAATGGCGGAAATGGCGAATAGAACAGAGATCTAGGAAGCTCGCCACCTAGTAGATTTGAGATTTGAACTGTCATTGGATGAGTAATGGCTTGGAATCTCCTCTCGTGAGCGACGATCACCAAGACCGTGATTTGGGTAATGGCTTGGATTAGTCGAAACAGAGCTTCGGTTAACTTCCATGATAATTGGGTTCTTATAGTGAAGGAGAGAATGCAGAGGATAGTGTAAGAGACTGCTAAAAGGGCTGTTAGAACTAGAGAGAGCTTGAAAGTGAGATTGGTTTTGAGATGCTTTGTAACGCCCTGAAAATCAGGGGTCGAGTAGCAACTCAATATCCGAGTTCCAAAACATCACTTATACAACATATATGATTATGATTAAATGTTGTCTGTGTTAGTGCATTGATCATGAATGAGATTATACCAAAATAGTAATTCATACTCCAGATCAAGTTGTAAAACACAAGCGGAAGACTAAAAGACATAAATAAACGTATATAAGTCAAAAGATCACGATCGGTCTCCAGAGTATGAATACATCACTGAGTCACCATATACATGTAATAGTCTCAAAGATCAAAATGTCAAAACAGTACAACTACAATGATAATCCCTGTAGCCCCGTCGATCCGGATAGCCTAAGTGAAGCCGCTGGAGAACTGCATATAAGAGAACTCATCCTAATCATCGTAGTAGTCAGGCTTCGCCTCCTGAGTCTCATCATTATCTGCATTTAAGACAGAGTCCAGTGGGTGTTCAGAACACCGTCCTAGAACGTGGGAGTGAGTGATCAACTCAGTGGAATCATAGAGCAAAAGTCAACATGTTATCAATTCAGTCAAGCAGTAATGATAAAGCAGTACAATCAAACAATCCTAGATACTCTTATTAATGCAAGGATGAAATGTAGTCATGATGCATGCCCTCGCTTACACTCCCTCGTGTGACACCATCTTATGGTCGCGGCATGCTTTCTTCCCTCTTTGCTCTTCAACCCGGGGCACATGTAGTGTGATGTTATGAACGTGATTACCAAGTTCTTATTAGTCCTTTTCATACAACAGGATTGGGAAACTAAGGTACCTCCCTTATATCATTCCCAAACAAGGATCCATTCTAGGGTCGTCAGTCCTAGTAAATCTCATACGATGTTGCGGTTTTAGGTTGCTGCAATGGGCTCATCGCCAAATCAGTACAGGCCTAGTGTATACTTTGATTACTATAGAAAGACTCGTCGCCTCTCTGCATGTTCAGAGTATGCTCGAGGTCACTACAAAGGGCTCGTCACCAAATCAGTGTAGGCCAACAGCTCGAATACAGTGTCCCATACCACCGTATTCGGTTCACGAGGCGATGTTGCTCACTGGTCACTACAGGGAGGCTCGTTGCCCCAGCGTAGGCCAATAGCTCGACCACGGTGTCCCATACCACCATGTCCGGCTCATGAGTCTTAGCGGATCGAGGTACCATGGTTGAACGAAGTTTCAGTAGTGAGTTCGGTACCTTAGGTTCAAACGATAGCGTCCATACATGGTGAACTTACAATAGGCAAATCGGGTTACTTGGCGAGCTCGACTAATACGAGCGCACATCGTATCGATAGACATGAAGTGCGTAAGCACTTCGTGTGGCCTAACCACTGCCGACGACCAAAGCATGACTCGAGTTCGTCCACCACGTCCTATGTGGCGAATGAATATCAGCCACGAACTCAGGGCCGATTACCGATTGCCTGGACTATATCCTAGTCCCAACTTTATTGAATTTCATCCAGTAATCATATGAGACAGTCAAAGCAATAAAGAACAACGAATTCACTTTGTACAATAATATGAGCATATTGTGAAATGTAACACATACATGATTGCACACACATTCATTCCATGAATAAAACAAACATCATGATATAACGTACATGTAGGAAATCATACACATAATTAAGGTAGCCGAGATTCATATCTCAACCCTCATACAAAGTACTCTTGAGTAATACTTAGCACACTCAGACATTTCTACAAACACTTAGACTACATACATCGTCATATATGATGTATGTTGTTTACACATATATTAGGTCAAATCCTTTCACTAGGGAGTTGCCCCGTATACCACGCGCATATACCCATGACGGATAATCATGGCATGCATGAATCCTGGTTCCATATTCATTTACGCATTTCCACAAATAGTTGGGCTACACACTGTATCACATATATCGTATTTTTACCGTGACATGATTTAGGGCAAGTCCTTTCGCTAAGGAGTTGTCGCATATGTAACAAGCATATATTCACGACAGATAATCATGTTAGGTACAAATCCAAATTCCATATGTATCCAAATCTCTCAACATGTACATAGAATGCACTATATGCCATATAGTTCATATATAACTGTAACATGAAACAGATGACGCATTTTGCATGTGAAAAGCACCCACATCAAGAATAAATCATTAACCGACATTGAAAGCCTTGAAAACCATAACCTATACGTCTATAGTCCGTACCTTACGCCGTAGAAGTGTAACGAATTCGATAGAGACTCTAAGTCTTTGTCAACAATGGAATGACAACCTGTAGCACGAGTTAAGTTAGCTATTTCGCTACTTGCAACAATTAAAACTCTAGAACAAATTAGGGTTAGGTTTTCTTACCTAAGAACGAAGTTAGAATCGCTGGAATAGGGACTTGATAGTGATGGACAAGCATGTAGAATGGTAGGAATAATTCTCCAGAACCACTCCCTCTCTTTCACTCATTTTCTCTCTCTTTTCTTCTCTTTCTTCTCTCTTTCCTCTCTAGGGTTTGGGAAATTCGTATGTGAAGGGAGAGAGGGTGTTTAAAGCCCTTATATAGGACCAGAACTGATGGGAATGGTCCCAGGGCCAAGGTATACTTAGGTTATGTCCAAAGAGCGTCTGTTTTAGTTCAATGGAGCACTTTCGGAGCCCCCCCTTGAGCCAAAGGTTGGACTTAAGCTCCCTGACCATGGATCTAGGTCGAGTTAAGTTTTCAGTTCGATCGGATTTACAGATTGCCCGTGGCGGACCAGTTTCAATTCAACGATCCACGATCACCGATTAGGGCCACAAGTACACTGACCTGTGTATGAAATTTCCCTTGATCCGAGGGTGTATTTAGGTCAGATTCTGACGGTCTGAATCCTTATATTCGGCCAGCAAGCGACAAGTCTTAGATTACTTAAATTTAGATTTTTATTTCTAAAATATCCACGTTTCTCACACACTTCACTCCGGGCTCAAGCGAATAGCCCCGGGACACTATCTGAATTTGATTTCCGAGATTGTTGTCAAGCCCAGCAAGGCGGTCCTTAGCGTTTAGTCTCGTGGTCATCGGACTTTCGACGTGCGTTCCAGCTCTGATACGGAGTTTCAATGTGCTCCTGAGAGCAACTGGGTAATGAGATTGATACTAGATTTCAGGGTAACCTAGCGTCAATGATTCTACAAGTTTTGGGTCTTGCAGATCGTATTTAAAGTGATTCAAGCGAATTTCACAGCTAATCTAGTTTAGCACTTAGTTAAACTTGTCTAATTTCTAAAGGATTTGGTCCTGAGTGATTCTGCCTGAGGTGGTACTCGGGTCTTTGTACGAAATTTTCCGAGGTGTTACAAAAGGGGATTTGAGGCTTTAGGATTGAGTTCTGAGAAGTCAATTAAGGTGTTATGATCGACTCATTGCCCAAGGACGTCTAACTCCAGGTTGGCAAAAATCTGGGGCGTTACATGCTTTCTGTTGTTTCTGATAACAGGTTTGATTTCTGAATTTGAATGTGCATGAAAGCGGAATCTAGAACTTAACTTATGGATTGCAAAACCAATGAGAACGAGCAAGAAGACGATAACAACAGTGGAGAACAGAGTTCGTTGTGGGCACGGCGAGAGGAATATGAATCTCAACCATTGAAGCAGGAGGGTTAGATTGAAAATATCTTATGACTTAATAGAAGAGCTTGAACATGTAAGAGAAGAGATCCAAGGGGAAGAAGAAGACATTTTCATGTAGAAAATCTCCGTTCTTGATCAACGCCTATAGATCATTGGATGCTTTGTTTGATGTTTGTGTTCTTAAGTGCAGCACCACCAAGACTCCACAACCAAACATTGAGTATGGAAATCCAAGACGTTGACGTATACAGGTGTACTCTTATCCAAACAATGTGCTCTGTAATCACAATTCCCACGCTAACTTGTTACAATGTTGCGAATACCGTGACGAGACAGTTTTACATTGCACTACAATACTATACGTGAATCCAAACAGGCCCCAAATGTACTAGTCTTGAGAGGTTGATACAAACTTAGTTCTAAGGACAACCTAACACCAAAAACTAAAGGCTTATGGCAGGATAACCTTACTAGAACATTTGTAAGTATTAAAAACCCAAACCAATAAAGAGGCAAAGGGAATAACAAATAGAATAAGCTAAGTTATTACAACATTCCTGCAAGTGCATAAAATAAATTACACCATTCACTACAAATGTTGAAAATAAATTACAACATTCACACACATAGGCACATTCAACCATCCATCACAACACCAGGAATTATAGTGGTTCGCTTGTGTATACACCAACTGTTAGAAAACAGCCACACAACTACTCCACTCCTAATATCCACTCCCTCGAGATATTAGCGTTCACTATGAAAAAGGTTTTCCAAGGTTCATCTTAAAACCTTGACAATTGTGTCTTTGATTGGGCTTACACAATTTCAAAAACCCCATATTCTCAGATTTTCTGGATCACCTTAGACAAAACCAAAAAGTAATTTTTCTAGCACAACCTCAAAAACCAAAAAAAAGAATGTACAAAATGTAAATGTACTTATCTTGAAATTCTCCTTTGAAGAAGTCCAACAGAACCGATCCGATGTAGACGAAGATGTTCAATGTCCTGTCTCACAGATGAAAAGGTTCTACTTTTAAATGATTTTTAAATTAAATCAACCTGGGATAGCTTGATTTGATTTTGATCTCAAGAAAGGGAAAAACACAAATCCCTTCTTAAAGTAAGATTGGAATAGAGATCTCAAAATTAAATAACAAAAGCTAATTAAAGAGAATATTAAATGAGCACAATATAGCTTAAAAATATCACCAACTTATCTCTCAGAGTGGTGTCTTGATTTCACTTTTAATGAATGAATAAACTCTGAAATTCGTGCTCTATTTATAAGTGAAAATACTGCTCTCTCTTTTGGTCTAAGGGTCGGTTCGACTAGTCGAAGGACCAACAAAATTTCAAATTTTCTGGTGTGATAAGATACGGCCGTTACTTGACTGGTTAAGTGGCTCGCTCGACTGGTCGAGCCATGCACTCGACTAGTCGAGTGAGACCAGAAAAGCTTGTTGGACTTTGAGTCGAGTCTGCAGGACCGGTTGAACACTATTCACTCGACTGATCGAGTAGTCTCTAGGACTAGTCGATGGTCCAATAGAAAATTTCAAAAATTAGCAACAAACCTTGGACTAGTCGAGAAACCTCTTAGACTGGTTGAGCCAATACTTAGACTAGTCGAACAAGGTCTAAGACTAGTCGAGAAAATGACCTATAAACAAAAGTAATAACCCACAAAAAATATGCAATGACTATGACACAATCTAGGGTCATCCAAACCTGTTTGTGAGTAGGAACACTTGAAACATCATTCGCTTCAATTTCTTGAATAATTGTGATACTTGAAGCTTGAGTTTGAACTTGAGCTTGGGATACGCTTGAGTTCTTGAATCTTTAACGTTCAGTAGTTGAACTTCAATCTTGAACTTGAGTTCTTGAATATGATCTTGAAACCATGAACTTCAATATGCTTCACTTCAACTTGAAGATGTGGGTAAGATCGATGAAGATCCAGAGAACTTAAAAATGTATGAACCTGATCACTTCAACTCAAAGCATGATATAAATACTAAATGGTTTGACACAATAAAATTTGACAATACAATGGGTGCTAGATTTACACAATAGCACTTACAATCTCCCCCTTTGTCAAATTTGTGACAAAACAAAATAAAGAGAATCATGCACTAGTTATACACACAATAAAGAATCATGTACCAAAAGAGTAACAAATGATCAATAAACACATCTCTCCACATCTCCTTCTTATTCCATTACTCCCCCTTAATCCAGGAGAGGTGATTTGCAGAATCTGTAAAAAAAACTTCATACACACTACAATTCATATTCCACAATCACATATCTCTACAATTTCTCCCCCTTTTTGTCACAAAAAGACAAAGGAAAGAAAGATAAAGATAAGAGAAGTAAATGAAATAAGATAGGAAATATCACCATGATAATCAAAATATCAACAAAAATTACAATATCAAGTCAACATACTAAAAAGTAAAAGTATGTCCAAGAAATATCCCAACACATATAATCCCAACATAAATCCAAGAGTAGAAATATTAATACATGTCTAGAAAGAAATAAACAGCTAATCAGATCTAGATGATGGAGCAGGAATAGAAGGATCTATATGATGCAGTCCCTTATTAATGTGCCTAAGATATTTGCGCATGTATTTAAATTGATTTTCTTGGGACACATGCATACCCTCTACTTTCTTCTCAAGGGATTGCAAACGATCATCAAAATCAGATGGTTGAAAGTCAGGATCAGCTGCAGAGTCTGACTCAATCTCATCAAATACGTCATCTATATTGACATCATCTTGAGGCAAAACATCCTCCTCTTCAGTTGCTTCAGCTGCTCCTCCAGCACCCACATCAACTTGGCCTGGAGCCAACCTCAAATTCATCTTATTTATGTTCGAGTTGTTGAAGGAAAGATAGTTAATGGGAGCTTCTCCAATAGGCATAGCCACTAGACTATGGGTGGCTAAGACAGTCATAAGATAGGCAAATGGTATATCACTATGACCTGGATGGAGACGGAACTGAATCATGATGTAACAGATAAGAGATGGAAGACATACAGAGACACCAATAACAATAGAGTGAAGGATGAGAACTATGAAAGTAATGAGCTCAGTCTTGTTACCAGACCTAGGATAGACATTAGAGATGAAAATTCGATGGATAACCCTTTATCTGGGTAACATAAATTTGGAACTGAGCGCATTCCCGGAACTCCATTCCGCATTCATGTTGCATAACACTCTAGTGAGCATCATTTTCTCAGACTAAGAAGGTTTTGCTACAAGAGTAGAATGAGAATACCATCATCATTAATTGGAAGATCCATCAATCCAGATATTAAATGATGGTCCACTTCAATAGGACCTTCTCTAGTTGTAAGTGTAAAAGTTAGATTCTCAGATGAGAAGTTAGTTGTATGCAAGCATACATGGCCTGCGCAATAGAACGGTATGCCGGACCTCCCTAATTTAAAATGTTATCCCATCCTACAGTTTGAAGGAGATGAATATTGCCAAATGGTTCCAAGTGATTAGAGTTGACCGTCTGTTCAACAATCACGTTGCGAAGATGTAAGACCCGTATCCTAGTCCGTACTGTTCCGAAGGCTTTCGCGATCCTTCCAGTCGAATTCTGGCAATCCTCGACCTAAAGCCAACGTTGCGCACGATCCTAAGACGAGACCTGCATGCCAAAGTCGGCTCAACCCGAAACCTCTACCTTGGCGACCGCGTCGTCGCCGCGGTTCCAACGCCGCGACTCGCGCACCTACCCGATACCCAGGCTAGAAGATGTCGGCCTGCGTTCGATTCGAAGAAAATACCGCGCGTTGTGAATTACGAGGGAATCTCTACGAGATGTCCCATCAATCAATCAATCACTCATGTTAAGTACAAGTCAAGTCACCCCATACCCAAGTACTACAACCCATCCCTCTCCCTTACATAAGCAAGCCTAAAGTCAACTCTCTCTCCCATTTTTCAAAGCCACCCTTACCCATGACATCATCACACCACTCCCTCCATCCCTTATTTCTTTATTTTATTTCTTTTTCTCTCTCAATGTCTCATTCCCTCCCTCTCACACGTCCAAGCCTCTCTAAGCAACCCAATCTCTCAAAAAATTTCTAAGTGTGGCCTACCTCCTCATCTTCCATCTCGACCGTCCAATCATCATCCGCACCGTTAAAACCCATGCAAAGGAGCTAAGGAGGCTTAAGGAGCAAGGAAAAGGCCAATAAGGTGGGTGATCCACCGTTAAATTTCTTTTCTTAGGGCCACTTGTTGGTGGGACCCGTTTTTTTTTTTTTTTTTTATGTATGAATTGTATCATGTGGGGCCCATAGTGGCGGGGCCCCACCATCACCGCCTTTTGTCTCTTGTCTTTTTCTCTATCTCTCTCTTTCTTTCTTTTTCCCTTGAATGTTGTGGACCCCACCAAATTATGTTAAATCCACTCCATCCATTAGACGGTGTGGTCCACCGCATTTTAGGTGAAATCCACCCTTTATGTATGCATACATATGTAGTAGCATATTATATTATATTATTATAATATATATTAATATATGTATATATATAAATATGCATGGTGGGCCACGTACATGTGGGACCCACCATGTGCATGGTGGGCCACGTGCATGTGGGACCCACCATGAGGCCCATGTATACACCGTCCAGCGTCCAGAGACACTGGACGTGAAGGTTGCTCCCATGTGGCTCCCATGGAGGATTGTGTACTGACATGGGCGTGTACTTCCAAGCTAACTTAAAAAAAAAATCTTTTGGAATGGGCCACCCATATAGGCCCACCTTGATGTTTGTGCATGATCCAAGCCATCCATATCAACCCCTGCATCATTTTAGGCGTTGAGCCAAAGTCTTAAGGTGATTTGATCATCGGGTGAGCCATACCTCTAAAACTATGTAAAGACATACCAGAACATATAAAAGTACTCGGTGGGACCCACCTGGAGTTTAGATGCAGCTGAAATTCGGTCTGGACGGCTAAACAAGCGGGACACACATAATGGGTGGGCTGGATTGTGAATCACATCTTAGTGGGCCCCCAAAAAAAATAAAAATAAAATAAAAGCAGCAGCGCTGCTGCTGCTGTAGTAGACGCAGGCAGGCGCTGCCTGCATGGGTGGCGGGCGGACGGGCTGGGCCCTCACGGCCCAGCTGTGGGCCCCATCGTGGTACGTTTCGACCATCAGCACCGTGCATTTGATGGTCCCCCTTTAAATTATGGGGTATCCCAAAAATCAGCCGCAAACGGAACTCAGGTGGGCCATACCATCTAAATCATGTGAAGACATGCCTAAATCATATAAAAACACTTGGTGGGGCCTACTTGAATTTCTGATGTGGCTAAAACTTGGTCTGAACCCTCAGACAGGTGGGACACACATAATGTCTGGGCTGGATTTGTGAACCACACTTCGGTGGGCCCCACCCACCTAGGTCTAAGTGGCCTTATAAACGGTTTGGATGGTATATAAACATTACAGTGGGCCCTGCCCAGGGTCCACGTGACCTCGTGAGTAGGTCGGTTGGCAAATAAACATTATGGTGGGCTCACTGGCCGTGGGCCCAGGTCACGTGTGACCTTATAAACAGGTTTGATGGCAAATGAATATCACGGTGGGCCCTAGTCCCGTGACCTTTCGAATGGGTTGGATTTCAAATAAACATTTTGGTGGGCCCCTTGCCACATGGCCTTATCAACAGGTGGATGGAAAATAAATATTATGGTGGGGCCCCTATTCATGTGGCCTTATCAGCAGATTGGATAGTAAAATAAACATTATGGTGGGCTTCACATGTGGCCCACTTGGATGCATATGGGCCCATGTACTTAGGCCCATCTTGATGTATTTTTTTTGGGCCCATTATTAAGGCCCTCTTGGATATTTATGGGCTCATGTATTTAGGCCCATCTTGGCATGTATATAGGCCCATTATTGAGGCCCACTTTGGTATATATATGGGCCCATGTATGTAGGCCATCTTGATGTGTTTATGGGCCCGTTGTTGGGGCCTACCTTGATATATATATATAGGCCCACGTTATGAGGCCCATTTGAGGTATTTGTGGTCCATTGTTGAGGCCCACTTGGATATATATATGGCCTATGTGATTAGGCCCATTTGATACACATAAAGTTTATGTGATTGAGCTCATTTTTAATGCATTCTAAGGCCCATGGGTAATGACCCATTGCAATGAACCTAAGGCCCATTGGTAAGGCTCATTAAGGTGGCCCACTTGATGAATATAAGGCTCATGAGATACGACCCATTTGATGTATTTAGGGCCCCATGGAATGTGCCTAAGGCACATTGTAATGTGTAATTCCACCAGGGTTTATTTAATGGTATTTAAGGCGAGCCGAGCCTTGGGGACAATGTTGGTTTGACGTCCACATTGTACGAGTAATGTTAGTTAGATGTCCACATTATAACTCTCCCTAAGGCCACTGATAGGCCCGTATCTGTTTCATGTGGGCCATCTAGGCCCATCTTCATTGAGAGGATAGTTTATTGCTTTATAATATGTTTAGCATAGCCCCATGATTCATGATCATACGCATCATATGTATGCTTGAGATGAGGAGTGTCTGATCATAGTATGTGCCTTCGGGCAGACTGATTACGGGCTCCCCGATATGTGGAGCTGCCCTACATGAGCGCACGTATGCACAGGATTGATGCATGTCTGGCAGTATGATTCATGCACTTGCATCTGTATGATTGAGATATGCCCTAGCGACATCAAGGCCATAGCCTCCATAGATATATCGTGGATGGCTAGTTGGATACCGAAAAATCTTGTTCCAAGTAATTGGGGTGCCATAGATGTCCCTGGGTGAGAGTCTCTGAACCCGATGGTACCAGAGGATGACTCCAACGTCGAGACCGAGTGGATATATGAGCGCACGAGGGCCGAATACCATGAGGCCGTGTCTCCCACTGTGTCGTGGTCGGTTGGAAAGGGGTGTGGCCTTACTCGCCCTAGAGCAGGGGGCATTACTAGGCTGAGTTTGACCAGCTCAGAAATGGGTTCGCTATCGACGTGCCAGATAGGTATTGGCTGACTATTGGTCAGGCGGATAGTGAGGTTTCTTACGCTCACTTGGACTGTGCTGCTTGGAGAGAGATAGTGCCATTTGGAGTGTACTGAACCCCGGTGATTATCCAGACTGAGAACCGTACTGATTTGATGCTCTAGTGAGGAGTTGCATTGGTATGAGGATTGGCATGCTTGACTTACATATTGCATCGCATGGCCTTGGTATGGTCGATAACATTCACATCTTGTACTGCATAGCCTTGGTACGGCTGGTTGTATTTATGTACTCATCAACATGATTCCGCATTACTCTGGCATTGCATTCTTAGCACGTTCGCACACACTTACACCGCCCTCTAAGCTTTCTATAAGCTTATGCACGATTGATGCGTGCAGGTGACGTCAGGACGCAGCTGTAGTCTTGCCGCAGTTGGAGCATGCCGCCGAGTTTTTAGAGTTTTGATATTACCACTATCTTGTATTTCCCTTTATACGCACTGTACTCAAAGTTTTTGTTCATAGTGGATTTTGTGATGGTGTTCTTGTGGTTATTGTTCGTGGGTTATGCTTGGTTATGCTCATTACGAATCAAATTGATATTAGAAATCCTCCTTGTAGCATCCCAGGATCGGAACCTGGTATATGGGTGCTGGGAGTCGAGAATGGGGTACTACGGAGGCTGCCAACGCCGGATTCGTCGATCGGGAATTTTGTGAGCCCGGTCTCCAAGTTCGGGGCGTGACAGAAGACGTATATCCTACACATACTTGGGGTCTTCTTCGGGTGACTGAAGATGTCGCACCGTGATTGGAGCAGAATGAGAAGAAGGACCATGAGTGGGTTTCTTCTTCCCTAGCAATAAGAAACATAAGGAACACAAGCAATGCAAGAAAGGAAGAAAGGGTTTCAAAGAAATTAGATTTTTAGTAAGAAAACCCAACAAACCACCATCAACCTTGAAATAAACTACAAAAACAAGGAAATGGAAGTGCAAAGAACTTAAATCTACAAGGAAATTGAAAATGATGCACTAATCATGAAGGAATCGAAGGTGGGTTGGACAGGTCGTACTAGGACTGGTTGGGGAAGATGAAACAAATGATGAAAAAGTGCTTTTTGCACAATAAAATCCCCCAAACCTGAGCGGCTCGACTGGTCGTGCACCACAAAAATTCAGCAATTTTACATATTTTTGAAATTTAAAATTTTACAAAAATAAATAAAATAAAAACATACAATATATTACAAATAAACACAAACATTTCAGTTCATATTGTACATACCCATAACCAATTTCAACTTAGCAAACCTGTTTTTGTCAAGCGGCTTTGTAAATATGTCAGGAAATTGATTTTTAGTCTGAATCTAATCCACTGAAATAATCTTATCTTCTACTAATTCATGAATATAATAATATCTAATGTCAATATCACTACCAAAAAAAGGGGCAAAGATATAGACCACATTAGTTTTTTGCTATGGTTATAAACCATAGCTACGTTTGCTACGGTTTTAATCCGTAGCTAAAAAATTGACACACCATTAATAATTAATGGTGTTGTAAGGGGCTTTATGGGGCCTTAAAAAATATATATGTTCTATCTAAGCTGTCCATCTATTTGGAAATATTACTTTAGATCATGAAATCAAAAATCAGCTAGATGGAAGGCTTAAGTGGACCACACGGTAGGAAACATGGAGATTAAATCACATTTGCTTCCTATGGAGTGGTCCACTTGGACCTTAAATCTACCTGAAGTTTGGTATCATGAACTAAAATAATTTAATAAAATTAAGGGTCGGAATGGGTAAACCAAATACATCATGGTGGCCCACGGAGCCCCTGTCAGGACCGTTCACGGTCCGTGCACGAAACGACGCCCAATTTTGGGCGCGCGCTCAAAACAGAGCCATGCCCAAAATTACTTTATCTCCCCCTCTCTCTCTCTGTTCCCTAATCCCCCCTCTCTCTCTCTCTCCGTTTCCCAATCCTCTCTCTCCCTCCTGATCTATGCTCCATTTCTCTCATTCTCCTCCCTCTCTCTCCACTGCATCTCTGCCTTTGGTTTTATCTCTCTCCATTGCAGCAGTCGTGAAGCTCCTACCCGAAGAAACACATGCCGTACACACGCCGTGAAGCTCCTCTCCATAGGTTTGATATCTTCTTCTCTTTTTCTGTCTTTCAGATTTGATACATGCTAATTGTTTGATGAAATGGCATGCTATCTGTTTGTTGAAATGGCTAGATGAAATGGCATGTTATCTGTTTGATGAAATGGCTAGGTTTCATCCATTTCCATCTGGATTTCTTCTCGTTAGGCCTTTTATGCTGTTTTTGTACATTGCATAGATGCTTTACATGATTGGCATCGCCCGGTTTATCTTTTTGTTGGGCCAGCCCGATTACCTATAAATCTCATGTTCAATGAATTCAAAAAAAAAAAAGAAGAAGAAAAGAAGGTATGCCATGAGGCAGATGCTTTAAGATTGTTGTCCTGCAATCCTCACAAAGTGCTAGGTTGGAATCCTATATTTTTTTTGTGGTTCCAAAGGATCCAACTACTATTACAAGAAAACCAAGAACAGGGTTCTTTCTTCTCCTATTTCACCTGACTTGGTTTTAAGAACATGCTTTTCAGGCCTTCCACTTTTAGATCCTTCAACTTGAATCAACTCACTCCTAAACGGGCAATTCTTGGTCTCTTCGTAGTTCATGGCCAAACCATCTATGTCTACTTTCCCTACTCTTATTACCTACTAGTGTGGCAAATGCATTCATTTAATCATATCCATCCTTGCATTGCCAGTCATCCATCTCGATATTCTCATTTTAGTTACACTCATTCTACGAACATGCTACTCCTTGAATGTCCAGCATTGTTTGAATGCCCAACATTATGTCCCATAAAGCATGGCTAGTTACACTGCAAGACAGCCATGCAGAACAGACAGTATCATGTAAACTAAACTTTTTGCAGTCACACTAACAGAAATTAAAAGAATAGCCAAGTGATTTAGAAAGCACATTTGATTTTTAGATTTTTTTATTGTATCTCTATTTTCCACCTAACATGAACCACCTGATTGATGGTTTGTTATTCCACCCAGGTGGGTCTATTGGGACATGTGGATGCGTGTGAGGTGGTGGGTTTTTTGAATGTCTACCATCATGTATACTAGTTTAGAAGAGAAATGCAACAAACCACAGAAAAATTCCAGCTATTGGTATGGATCAGTCTCATTTTAAAGACATTTATCTTTACACTGGCCCTAACTTTTGTACAAGTTTGACATACTAAAGATGTGGGGGGTTGGTGAGAAGAACATCAATGCATGCTATGTTGGCGTTAATCGGCAGTAGGTTATGAGTTTTCTATGAAAAATGATTTTATTTATTTAAATCGAAATCGATTGCATGCATCTAGCAATACATTAACTTGTTATGTAGCAGCATCTTTCCAAAAAGTATACTAATGCATAGTAAATCTATACCATAAATGGTAACCCCACTACCAAGATCATATCATGTAAAAAAAATCAAGTAGGTTTGATCATCAAGTGTCATCTCACACACATTAGAATCAATGAACAACTGATAGACTGACTAAACATTCATTCATGTTCTAATATTGATGAGTCCACAACCATATTTTAATTATATAGGTGATCTTTATGGTGGGACCTATCATTTTCATGGTATAGATTTTCTTCACATGTGCAATGTTGGCAATAAAAATAATGTTGCATAAGTTATCATATTACAGACTACCTAGCTGGGACAAGACTGATACTGATAGTGATGAAATAAAAATTCGAGAGAGCAAACCTTTATGCACACACCATGCTTACGACCGCAGATGCAACAAATTAGCAGGTTTCTTTCCCTAGTAACAACCTCTTGATAGAGAAGCATTACATACAGTTAAGGACTTCACATGAGAACAACAGTGTACCAAGTAAACAACTCCTTGCATTGCCGGTCCCAAGTCCGAGTAAAGGAGGAGGGAGAATTGGCATCAAGGTGAGTTGTGTACTTTTCATTCATTTTCAGAGAGACATTTTAAAAATGCTTGATGGTTAATTTCAAGAGTTTTCCTATAAAACGTATTAGTAATGGCTTCTTCTACTACCATCTGAGGACCTCAAAGGCCCAACTAACTTGAGATTTTTATATGCAGGTTGATGTATTTTTAGCCCCACAGATCAATGTTGCCACTGTAAGGTTCAATATTGAAATGGTAAAGTTTTTAACTATTTATTTTATCTTTATTTTTTCCAGTACTTCATAAATAATTTGATGTCTTAGCCTCCTATCATTACCAACTAGTTTTGTCACTATTTGTACATATGTCAATCTCATGAGTCTTACTTTTTGTAATTTTCTTACCCTTGTAGTGATTATCAGAAGCAGTGGACCATCATTGAAAGATTACCCTTGTAGTGAGTCCAGTACATGTTTGCTTCCCTTCTATTGGTATTTTCTTCTACCTTTCCTTGTAATGCTTTCGATTACATTTTCTTTCTCGGGGTTTGCTAATTTTTTTTATTACAATCTTATATCGGACAATATAGGAAATAGTGGCGGCAGGTGGGATGGATAGGTCTCGCAAGGATGGGCACTAAAATTGAGCTTCACAATGAGGTATTAAAATCTATCTTTATTATTGAAATACAAAAAAATGAACATATGATGGTAAACTACATCTCTAACTCATAAATCTTTTCCCCATTGAAGTCGAGAATGTACGCCATCAATAGAGCAAAGCCTTGGAGTGTAGAGGTGAATTTCCCTTTTGTTGATTGGCTGTGTTGGTCTTGTGTTCATCTATGGATTCTATAACAAGGAATTAAAAGTCATCAGCATAAGCCCTCTATACAATCCATGACTCGTAATCCCACTACCTAGGTAACTCTCATCTGGAGGGCTGTTACAAGCTCGAGCTCAGCCCGATGGTACTAGGATCAAACTTGATATAGCAGCCCAACTCCTAGCCTCGTGCAAACCCTACTACAGTTAGCTAGGGAGATCGTAGGTAGTTCTTGGAAAGCAAATAGAAAACAAGGCTGGAATTTCCAACTCCATGTGTTAGGAGAAACAATATCCGCCCTTCTCAAATTTTTATTATAAAAAACTATGATTTAAATATAATGATGCTACAATCATGAATTAAATGGGTTTGTCTCTTTCTTATGTTTTGATTCTTCTTTATGTGAAGTTTACTCTGTTTATGATGTGGTTTTGTTCTACAAAAGGTATTGTTTACATATGGTGTTTGGTATTTATGAAATGATGAGATATAAGATTGAAATTCTGTGAATTGTAGGAACCCAAGTTATTTTTCTGATGAGATACTCCATTTTGCACTTAAGGTTGTATTTGATTTATGTGTCCCTTTCTTCCATTTCTATATATGTTCCCTTTTAAAAAAAAAAAAAAAAAAATCAATGGAGAAGAACAGAGTGTGTGCTATGTTAGACCGAATGGCTTTTGGGAGATCATTTAATGTTTATTGCTGTTTCAGTCCTATTTTGAACCATAGACATATGTGGGACAACATATGTGGGACAACATTTGATCTTCTATGCACCGTGGCAACTGATTTCGAGCTGCGAATTCAGAAGCAGCTCGAATAGTATCCCTCTATGAAGAAGAAAAAGAAAAAAAGAAAAAGCCAAGAAAAACAAAACCAATACCAATCAGCAACAACATAGTAAGCAGAAACCTTCTGTATGCACAAAAGCTATAGAAGTTGAGCTTAATTATTGTAAGTGCTATTGTTTATAGCCCTCTTTTGTTGTCAAATTTATGGTGCCAAAGACAGCTTGCATATGTGAAGATCAAAGCTTTACTCAAGATCAACTTTGATGGACAAGCACTGCTCACAAGTCAAGACTCGAGGAAGTGAGTTTGTTTGACTTAATTCAAAGACAATGATAATGGAAGATGTTTTCAAGATCAACCTCAAATCTCAAGAAGCTTTCAAGATCAACCTCAAGATCTCAAGAAGCTTTCAAGTTTGAACTTCATCAAGACTTCAAGCTTCACTACTTTCAAGGTCACGTGTCTTTAAGTTTAAATGTCCTTACTTCACTATTGAGGTATGACTGACAGTAGGTTGACCTTCAGAGTAGGCCATTTTGGATACATAATTCATATATTTTATATAAGAGAGTTTGGCCTGTTCTAAGACTAGTTTTGGACTTTGTTCGACTAGTCCTAGCACTGCTTCGACCTGTTTAAGGATTTCTTGGATCAGTCGTAAGTTTATTACAAAATTCAGAAATTTTCTGTTAGGCTTCGACTAGTCCTGGGGACTGTTCGACTAGTCGTAGGAACAGTGTCGACTGGTTCTTCGACCAGTCGTAGACCTACGACTCAAACTACAGCGATGATTTGCTCTTGGCTTCGACCAGTCGTGTGTGATCTTCGACCAGTCGAAGGTGCCTTACGACCAGTCGATGGTGCCCTACTACCAGTAGTGAAACTGTCTTATCTTATCGCGCCCGAATTTTCAAACTTCTGTTAGACCTACGACCAGTCGTAGAGGTCTTTAGACCAGTCGAAGATGTGATTTATTCACTTATAAATAGAGCACCAATCTCAGAATAAAATAGATCATTCAAGCAATTAAAATCCGGCCTTCTGAGAGATAAATCTGTGCTCTATTTAAGCTAAGTGTGCATATTTAATATCTTCTTTCTTTAACTTTCTTAATTGATTTTGTTTGTTGTATTCCAATTAGATTTGAAAAGAGGAAGTGTTGTCCTTCCTTTTTCTGGAATCAAAATCAATTAAAGCTAGCCCATTTGTTTTAATTTAAAATATATTAGAAATTAGAACCATTATATAGTGAGTATTGGACATTGAACTTTGACATTCAAATCTCTACTCCGACTTGGTTCTTCTGGGCTGCTACAACAAAGAAGAAAAACAGGTATTTTACAATTTGTGTAATTTACTTTATTTAGTTTTATTTGAGGTTAAGCCAGAAAAATCTCATTGTATTGGTTATCTGAGGAGAGCCAGGAAAACTCAGAAAAGAGGGTTTTTGAATTGTGTAAGCCCTTTGAAAAAGACACAATTGTGAAGGTTTTTGGTGAACTTGTGAAAACCTATTTGATAGTGAATGCTAATATCCCCTGTGTGAGGATATTAGGAGTGGAGTAGCATTCTGTGTGGCTGTTGTTGAACAGTTGGTGTACACACAGGTGAACCACTATAACTCTTTATGTTGTGTGGATGTGTGCTTTATTTTCATATCATTAATTATTCAGTTGAGGAATGTATATGTGGTTGTGAATGTTGTAATCATTTTTTAAGCTCAGCGGGAATGTTGTAATAGTTTAGATTTAAATTTCAGTAATTTATTTCTAGCTATTTCTTTATTAAGTTTGACCTTCAGTTTCTTTAATTGTTCTTGTAAAGTTGCCCTGCCATTTTTATGGTGCATGGTTGTCTTGAGAACAATCAATATTTGAAATTGCTTTTTATTCCTCCGTACAGTTTGAATGTATTTATTTCTCTACGGTTTGAGTTCTTGATATAAAGACTTTTCTAGAAATCAGGTTGTCCTACCATAAACTTTGGTTTTTGGTATAAGGTTGTCCTTAGAACAACTTTTGTATCAATCTCTCAATACTTATTTATTGAGGTTACTATTCATTTCGGTATTGCGAATTGATTTACTTTATTTGGCTATCTTGTTATTTAAATTCCACTGTAATTATTTTAAATTTGGCATAGTCGTATTCACCCCCCCTCTAGGACATATAGCTTGGTCATTTCAAGTGGTATCAGAGCCAAATAGCTCATTTTTAATTGTTATTTTTGGATTTATTTCCTGAGCTAATGATCTAAGCTTTATATAAAATGTCAAATTTTGATAGCCTTTCAGTCACTAGGCCTCCACCTTTCGATAGCATCAATTATGCCTATTGGAAAGCCAGGATGAGGATCTTCCTCAAATCCATGGATGAAAATGTATGGCTAGCCACAGTGAATGAATGGACCCCTCCTACCACTGAAGTGACTGGTGTTAATGGTTCAAAAAGAACAAAAATAACGGCTTATTTTTCTTGGACCACACTTCAGAAAAGTGAGAGTAGTGCAAATGCTAAAGCACTAAATGCAATTACATGTGCACTATCACCGGATGAATTTAAAAGAATTATATCCTGTGATTCTGTAAAATAAGCTTGGGATATATTAGAAATGACACACAAGGGTACTTCAATTGTCAAGAAATCTAAGATACAAATCCTCACAACTAAATTTGAGGAAATACGTATGGAAGAAAATGAAATATTTATGGACTTCTATACCAGATTGAATGACATTGTAAACTCTATGTGGGGTCTAGGCGATAAAATCCCTGAAAGCAAGATATGTGCTAAAATATTACGCTCACTTCCTGAACGGTTCAATTCTAAAGTAACCGCAATCCAGGAACTTCGTGATACGAACAATATGAGGGTTAAGGAATTAGTTGGCTCATTACAGACTTATGAGTTAACCTTCAAAGCTCCAAAAGGTAAATCTATTGCCTTAAAAACTTCTAAAAATGTTTTTCATGAAAATGATTTAAACTTTGATTTTGAAAACTCTGAAGATAATATGACCCTTTTGGCGAAAAAGTTTTATAAGATTTTTAAAAGTAAAAAGAGGGTTGATCTTCCAAAAGCATATGATAAAAAGAAACCTAAGACTAAATCAAGAAAGTCATTGAAAGACAGTCAGTGCTACAACTGCCATTTGTATGGGCATTTGGCTAACAAATGTCCTAATAAGGGCAAGTCGAAAAAGAAAAGTATGATGGCTACTTGGGATGAGTCCTTTGATTCTGAAGTCTCTTCTGAATCAGAAGATTCAGAAAACGAGTCAGGCAATGAAGTTAAAGCTCTTCTGACTCTAGCAAAATTCACTTTTTTAGATAATGATGACTCTACAAGTGAAGAAAGTTTGAATAGTGAATGTGAAAATGAAGATGATCTTTAAGATGCCTACAATGTCCTATACAAGGAAAGTTGTAAATTTACTGTGAAATTGAAACTTCAAAAAGAGAAAATTTCTAAATTCAAAGAAATTTATGAATCTCTTATTTTAGAAAAGTTCCATATTTCAGACTGTTTTGAAAAGACAAAATGCGATTTGGATTTTAAAATCTCCCAAAATGAAAATCTTAAATCTGAAAACGAACAACCAAAACATGAAGTCTCTTCTCTCTTGAGTTTAAAGGAAACCTGGAAATATGCCCAAGGTGATCCTAAATTAGAAAAACTCTTATTAGGATCGAGAAAATGTGGCGATCGATCCGGTCTGGGCTTTGATAAGAGTATTCCTCCTAAACCAAAGAACACTCCTCCCAAGTTTGTAAAGGGAGAGACCTTAAACTCAAAAGGAAAAGATCAAATGTTTTCTAAAAACTCTAAATCGTTTCAAAAACCTAAAAGTAATTATTTCAACTATAAAAAACAAAACCAAAACACGTTGGCTGAAAAAATAGTTGATTTACTTAAGGAGCTTCTAAAGTCTAACTCAATAGGTCATACTTATAGTTCTTACAAACGAAAGAAGACCAACTACCCACCTAAACCCAAAATGGTTATGAAATGGGTTCCAAAGGTCACTTGTTTGGTTGCTCACACTGCTTTCAAAGCTACAAGCCACTCTAAATGGTACCTAGACAGTGGATGCTCAAGGCATATGATTGGTGATAAAGGTTTATTCACCGATCTCAAAGACATGACCGATGGTTCAGTCACATTTGGTGATGGCAGCAACTGCAAGATTATGGGCCAAGGTACGGTTCAACTTTATAACCTTCCTTTATTAAAAAATGTTTTATATGTAAAAGGTCTAAAACATAACTTACTTAACATATCTCAAATATGCGATAATAACCATAGTGTACGGTTTTCTAATCAAAGCTGTGAGATACTAAATAACAAAGGCTTGGTAATATTAACTGGATGAAGAAAGTCTGAAAACTGCTATATTGTAAGTGAATCCAGCTCATCTAATCAATTGTGTTACATGGTCCATACAGACGAGACTGATTTGTGGAACAAACGTCTTGGACATGTACACTACCGAAATCTATATAGATTGAGCAAACAAGAACTTATAAGAGGTCTACCCAAACTACAAAAGATGGATAAAATATGTGGTGAATGTCAGATTGACAAACAAACAAGGAACTCACACAAAAAGGTGAATTCCAATACCACATCAAGACCACTCGAGCTTCTCCATATGGATCTTGTAGGACCTACAAGGATAGAAAGTCGAGGTGGTAAAAGATATATCTTGGCAATAGTGGATGATTTTACTAGATATACATGGGTTGTCTTCTTAAGGGACAAATCAGAAACCCTTGAAGAAGTGAAAAAGTTTCTCAAAAGGATTCAAACTGAAAAGAGTTCTCAAGTCAGTAAGATTCGTAGTGATCATGGATCTGAATTTGAGAATAGCGGTTTTGAGAAGTTCTGTAGCGACTAGGGAATATTACATGAATTCTCAGTGCCCAAAACTCCTCAACAAAATGGTATTGTTGAAAGAAAAATAGAGTGTTTCAAGAAATAGCTAATGTCATGTTGAATAGTATGAAGCTCTCTAAGAATCTTTGGGCTGAAGCAGTCAATACAGCTTGCTACATCATTAACCGGGTTTACACTAGTAAATGTAATAATAAAACGGCTTACGAAATGTGGTTTGATAAAAAGCCTACTATCAAATACTTTTGAGTTTTTGGCAACAAGTGCTATATTTTACGAGATCGTGAAAATCTGGGAAAGTTTGATTCAAAGAGTGATGAAGGGATCTTTTTAGGATACTCTTTAAACAGTCGAGCTTATAGGGTTCTGAACAAAAGGACCGGTGTGATTCAAGAGTCCATCAATGTGGCCATTGATGATCACTTGAACACACCAGTCTCAAGTTCAGATAATGATGAAGTTCTTGTAATTGATAAATCTGATACTTCATCTAATCAGACTGATTCTGATCTGAGGACTGTTAAAGATCATCCAACCACACAGATTCTTTGAAACCCTCTCACTGGTGTTCGTACCCGTAGACAACTTGAGGATATATATAATTACGTATGTTTTACATCCTAGATAGAACCATCTAACGTAAAAGAAGCTCTTGCTGATGAAAACTGGATTGTTGCAATGCAAGAAGAACTTAATCAATTTATTCAAAATGATCTCTGGTATCTTGTTCCTAGACCTAAAGATAAACATATTATTGAAACAAAGTAGATTTTTTAAAATAAGTCTGACGAGCTTGGGAATATTATTCGAAATAAGGCAAGATTAGTTGTACAAGGGTATACTCAAATTGAAGGTATTGATTATGATGAAACCTTTGCCCCAGTTGCTTGTCTTGAATCAATCAGACTTTTTATATCCATGGCATGCTTTAAAAAGTTTAAAAATTTTCAAATGGATGTAAAGAGTGCCTTTTTAAATGGTGATTTACATTAAGAAGTGTATGTTGAACAACCTATAGGGTTTGAAGATCCTAAGTTTACTGATCATGTATACCGTCTTAAAAAAGCTCTCTATGGTCTAAAACAAGCTCCTAGAGCATGTTATGGGAAATTGACTAAGTTTTTACCTTGTCATAATGTTCAGATGGGAAGTGTTGATAAAACATTGTTTATTAAGAAACATAACGAAGATATCTTAATGGTTGAAGGAGAGGAAGGAGACCGAAAGGAGCGATATAGTTTAAACTGACAACTTTTCCGACAATCAGATTGCGCATACGCAAATCACGTGCATGTGGTGGATTATCTTCAGGAGTCCTAAGATGACGTCTAGTGATAACATTCGATCTAGAAGAAGAAGCACCTCTAGGATTTTTCTTTTTACCTCTAGGATCCATTTTCTTGAAGAAATACAAGAAATATCAAGAAAATAGAGATGGGTTTCTATAGATTCAGCAAATGAGAAGAAAAACCCAAAAATTTGAAGAACGAGTTGAAATAGACAACTACAATTAAGAAATTTAAGGGAAAAGACTAAGATTTTTCAAGAAATCAAGAAAAAACACTCTAACCTGAGCGAATCGAACAGTGGGGTTCGACTAGTCGTAGCTTGGCTCGTTGGAGAAGAGGAATGAAAAGAAGAAGAAGTGGTTTTTCCCGAAATAAAGGCAATCAGCGCGCTACACGACTGGTCGTGGGACGTCCTCGACCGGTCGTGCCACGACTGGTCTAGCACGTCTTCGATTGGTCGTGTACAAAAAAATAAATAAACATGCATTTTTCAAGAAATTTTGAAATATAAAACATTAAAGTATTTACACTATGATATAGAGATGCATGCTCAATCATTTTAAATTGCACATACTGAGATTGAATTTCAACTTATTAAACCTGCTTTTGTGAGCGGTTTAGTAAAAATGTCAGCAAGCTGAGTCTCGGTTGGAATATATTCTAATGATATTTCTTTTTCTTCCACTAATTCACGGATATAATGAAATCTAATGTCAATGTGCTTAGTACGTGAATGCTGGATTGGGTTTTTTGAAATATTTATCGCACTGAAATTATCACAGTATAAAACCATCGAGTCCTGTGCGATTCCATAATCACTCAACATACGTTTCATCCAAACCAGCTGAGTACATGCATTTCCAGCTGCAATGTATTCAGCCTCAACAGTTGAGAGTGATATGGAACTTTTCTTCTTGCTAGACCAAGAAACCAAGCAGTTTCCAATGTAGAAACAACCACCATTGGTTGATTTTCTGTCATCGATATTACCTGCCTAATCAGCATCTGAATACCCAGCTAATTTAACACTAGTATCATAAGGATACCAAAGACCTAGATTAACTGAACTTGCGACATATCGAATAATTCGCTTAACAGCAGTTAAGTGAGATTCTTTAGGATTAGACTGATATCTAGCACAGATTCCAACACTTAAAGCAATATCAGGTCTACTTGCAGTTAAGTAAAGCAAACTGCCTATCATGCTATGATACAATTTAGTATCTACATCTTTACCTGTAGAGTCTTTTGAGAGTCTTAGAGTAGTACTCATAGGAGTATCAAAATTCTTACCATTCTCAAATCTGAACTTCTTAGTCAAGTTCAAAGCATATTTAGATTGTGAAATAAAAATTCCATCAGACTACTGTTTTACTTACAATCCTAAGAAATAATTTAATTCCCCAACCAAGCTCATTTCAAACTTAGATTTCATCAAATCTGCAAACTTAACAGTCATGTTAGTACAAGTTGATCCATAAATAATATCATCAAAGTTGATTTGAACCATTAAGATATCATCGTTATGTTTCTTAACAAAAAGTGTCTTATCGACACTACCCATTTGAAAATTATGACTTAGTAAAAACTTAGTCAATTTTTCGTACCATGCCCTGGGAGCTTGTTTCAAACCATAGAGAGTTTTTTTAAGACGATATACATGATTAGTAAACTCAGGGTCTTCAAACCCTGTAGGTTGTTCAACATATACTTCTTCATGTAAATCACCATTTAAAAAGGCACTCTTTACATCCATTTGATAAATTTTAAACTTTCTAAAACATGCAATGGATATAAAAAGTCTAATTGATTCAAGGCGAGCAATTGGAGCAAAAGTTTTATCGTAATCAATACCTTCTATTTGAGTGTACCCTTGTATAACCAGTCTTGCCTTGTTTCGAATTATATTTCCAAGTTCATCAGACTTATTTTTGAAAATCCACTTAGTTCCTATAATGTGTTTATCTTTAGGTCTAGGAACAAGATACCAAACATCATTACGAATAAATTGATTAAGTTCTTCCTGCATTGCAACTATCCAGTTTACATCAGAAAGTGCTTCTTTTACGTTTACCGGTTTAATCTGGGATGTAAAGCATACGTAATTATATATGTCTTCTAGTTTTCTTCGAGTTCGCACACCAGTGAGAGGGTTTCTAAGAATTTGATCAGTTGGATGATCTTTAACAGTCCTTACTTCAGAATTAATTTCACTTGATGAAGTATCTGGTTTTTCAATTACAAGAACTTCATCATTATTTGAACTAGGTGCAGGTGTATTCAGGTGATCATCAATGACCACATTAATAGATTCTTATATCACACCGGTCCTGTTGTTTAGTACATGATATGCGCGACTGTTTAAAGAGTATCCTAAAAAGATTCCTTCCTCACTCTTTGTGTCAAACTTTCCCAGATTTTCACGGTCATGCAAAATGTAGCACTTGCTGCCAAAAAATCGAAAGTATTTGACAGTTGACTTCTTATTGAACCACATTTTATAAGCCATTTTATTATTGGATTTACAAGTATAGACACGGTTAATAACGTAGCAGGCGGTATTCACTGCTTCAGCCCATAAATTTCTAGGGAGCTCCATGCTATTCAACATAACATTTTCCATTTCTTGGAGCACTCTATTTTTCCTTTCCACAATACCATTTTGTTATGGAGTTTTGGGTGCAGAGAATTCATGTGATATTCCCTGATCGCTACAGAATTTCTCAAAACCGCTATTTTCAAACTCGGATCCATGATCACTTCGGATCTTACTGACTTGAGAACATTTTTTTTAGTTTAGATCCGTTTGATAATCTTTTTCACTTCATCAAGGGTTTCTGATTTGTCTCTTAAAAATAAAATCCAGGTGAATCTTGTAAAATCATCTACAATAACCAATAAGTATTTTTTGCCACCTCGACTTTCCGTTTTAGTTGGTCCTATAAGATCCATATGGAGAAGCTCGAGTGGTCTTAATGTGGTATTGGAGTTCACTTTTTTGTGAGAGCTCCTAGTTTGTTTACCATACTGACATTCACCACATATCTTGTCTACTTTTTGAATCTTAGGTAGACCTCTAATAAGTTCTCCTTTGCTCAATCTGTATAAATTTCGGTAGTGTACATGTCCAATGCGTTTATGTCATAATTCTGTCTCATCGGTATGGACCATGTAGCATGTTTGATTAGATGAGCTACCATTGCTTACAATATAGCAGTTTTCAGAAGTTCTGCGACCAGTTAATATTACAGAACCCTTTTTATCTATAATCTCACAACCTTGATTAGAAAATTTAACACTATGGTTGTTGTCGCATATTTGAGATATGCTTAACAGGTTGTGTTTTAGTCCCTCACATATAAAATATTCTTAAATAAGGGAAGATTATAAAGTTGAACCGTACCTTGGCCAATAATCTTGCAGTTGTTATCATCACCAAATGTGACTGACCCATCAGTCATATCTTTTAGATCGGTGAATAAAGCCTTGTCACCTGTCATGTGTCTGGAACATCCACTGTCTAGGTACCATTTTGAATGGCTTGTTGCTTTGAAAGTAGTGTGGGCAACCAAGTAGGCAACTTTAAGAACCCATTTCAGAACTGTTTTGGGTTTAGGAACATAGTTGGTCTTTTTCTGTTTATAGTTGTGGAAATGACCTATTGAGTTAGATTTTAAGAGCTCCTTGAGTAAATCAACTATTTTTTCAGCCAGTGGTTTCTATTCTGATTTTTGAAATTAATATAGCTACTTTTAGGTTTTTGAAAAGTTTTTGTATTTTTAGAAAAACCTTGACAAACACCTTTTTCTTTTGAGTTTGAGGCTTCTCCTTTCACAAAGTTAGGAGGAGTACTCTTCTGTTTATGAGGTATGTTTTTATCATAACCCAACTCGGATCTATCGCCACATTTTTTAGATCCGGATAAGAGTTTTTCTAACTTTGGATCTCCTTGGGCATACCTCCATGTATCCTTCAAACTCAGAAGAGAAGATACTTCATTCTTGAGTTTCTCAATTTCAGATTTCAAATCTTCAATTAGGGAGGCTTTGAATTCCAAATCACATTTTGATTTTTCAAAACTATCTGAAATTTGAGATTTTTCTAAAACCAGTGAGTCGAAGCATTCTTTGAGTTTAAAAAACTTTTCTTTTTGAAGTTTAAGCTTCACAGCAATTTTACAACTTTCCTTGTATAAGGCATTGTAAGCATTTTGAAGATCTTCTTCATTTTCATGATCACTATTCAAATTTTCTTCACTAGTTGAATCATCGTGATCTGAAAATGTGAATTTGGTTAGAGTCATAAGGTCTTTTACTTCATTGCCCGACTCGGTTTCAGAATCTTCTGATTCAGAAGTAGCTTCAGAATCAGATGATTCATCCCAAGTAGCCAACATACCATTCCTTTTGGGTTTGTCCTTTTTAGGACATTTGTTTGCTAAATGCCCATATTCATGATTGTTGTAACATTGACTGTCTTTCAAAGATTTTCGAGTTTTGGGTCTAAATTTCTTTTTATCATTTGATTGTTGAAAATCAACCATTTTCTTACTTTTGAAAATCTTATAAAACTTCTTTGCTAAAAGAGCTATATCATCTTCAGAATCAGAGTTTTCTTCACAAACATTTTTAGAAGATTTCAAAGCTATAGATTTACCTTTAGGAGCTTTAAAATTTAATTCATAGGTTTGTAAAGAACCAACTAGTTCTTCTAGCCTCATATTATCCGTATCACGAAGTTCCTGGATCGCGGTTACTTTAGAGTTGAACCGTTCAGGAAGTGAGCGTAGTATCTTTGCACACACTTTACTTTCTGAGATTTTATCACCAAGACCTCACATTGAGTTTACAATGTCATTTAATCTTGTGTAAAAGTCCATAAACATTTCATTTTCCTCAATTTGAATTTCTTCAAATTTGGTTGTGAGGAGTTGGACTTTAGATTTTTTGACAATTGATGTACCCTCGTGTGTCATTTCTAATATATCCCAGGCTTGCTTCGCAGTATCACAGGATATGATTCTTTTGAACTCATCCGGTGATAGTGCGCAAGTGATTGCATTTAATGCTTTTGCATTGGCACTACTCTCACTTTTCTGAAGTGTGGACCAAGAAGTATAAGGTATTATTCTCATTGATTTTGATCCATTGATACCAGTTTAGCCTCACATTCCATCTCCCAAGAAGTATAAGGTATTATTCAATGGTAGGAGGGCTCCATTAAGTTACTGTAGCTTACCACACACTCTCATCCATTGATTTGAGGAAGATCCTCATTCTGGCTTTCCAATAGGCATAGTTGGAGCCATCAAAGGGTGGAGGCCTAGTGATTGATAGGCTATCAAAGTTTGACATCTTATATACATAGCTTAGATCGTTAGCTCAGGAAATAAATCCAAAATAAAAAGCAGTAAGAGCGAGCTATTAGGCTCTCACATTCCATCTCCCAAGAAGTATAAGGTATTATTCAATGGTAGGAGGGCTCCATTAAGTTACTGTAGCTTACCACACACTCTCATCCATTGATTTGAGGAAGATCCTCATTCTGGCTTTCCAATAGGCATAGTTGGAGCCATCAAAGGGTGGAGGCCTAGTGATTGATAGGCTATCAAAGTTTGACATCTTATATACATAGCTTAGATCGTTAGCTCAGGAAATAAATCCAAAATAAAAAGCAGTAAGAGCGAGCTATTAGGCTCTCACATTCCATCTCCCAAGAAGTATAAGGTATTATTCAATGGTAGGAGGGCTCCATTAAGTTACTGTAGCTTACCACACACTCTCATCCATTGATTTGAGGAAGATCCTCATTCTGGCTTTCCAATAGGCATAGTTGGAGCCATCAAAGGGTGGAGGCCTAGTGATTGATAGGCTATCAAAGTTTGACATCTTATATACATAGCTTAGATCGTTAGCTCAGGAAATAAATCCAAAATAAAAAGCAGTAAGAGCGAGCTATTAGGCTCTGATACCACTTGAAATGGCCAAGCTATATGTCCTAGGGGGGGGGGGGGTGAATAGGACTATGCCAAATTAAAATTAAAACAGCGGAATAAACAATAAAGAGATAGCCTTACAAAAGTAAATCAATTTACAATGCTGAAATAAACTCAACCTCAATTAACAAGTATTGAGAGGTTGATATGAATTCAGTTCTAAGGACAACCTTACACCATAAAAACCAAAGGTTTATGGCAGGACAACCTTATTTCTAAAACGTCCTTTATATTAAAAACTCAATAAAAATAAATAGCAAGGAATAGAAATAGATTACTGAAATTAAAATCTAACTTATTACAACATTCCCCACACTTGCTTTGAAATGTAAATATTTACAACATTCACAACCACACATACATTCCACAGCTTTGAATGATAAAAGGTAAAAGATTAAGCAGACGTTCAATCCACAAGATAAAGAATTATAGTGGTTCACCTGTGTGTTCACCAACTGTTAAACAATAACCACACAGAATGCTACTCCACTCTTACTATCCTCACACAGGGGATATTAGCGTTCACTATCAAAATAGGTTTCACAGGTTCACCTAAAACCTTCACAATTGTGTCTTTTTAACTTGGGCTTACACAATCCAAAAAACTCCTCTTTCTGAGTTTTCTGGCTCTCCTCAGATAACCACACAAATGAAATTTTTCTGGCGAATCCCAAACAAAAACCAAAGGAATAGAAATTTTACGGAATTGTAAAATACCTAGATTTCTCCTCTTGTAGCAGTTCGGAAGAACCAATTAGAGTAGAAGTACAAATATGGAAGTTCAATGTCCAATACTCACTTTACAATGGTTCTAAGTTCTAATTGATTTTAAGTTTAATCAACTTAGGGCTAGCTGTATTTGATTTTGATTCCGTGAAGAAGGAATTAAGAATTTCTCCTTTTTCTAATCAGATTGGAATACAAATCAAAATCAAATAACAATAAGCTAACAAAAGGAAATAGAATTATGCACAATATAGCTTAAAAACAAACACAGACTTATCTCAGAGTGGAGCCTTGAATTCACTTAATTTTCTAATGAAAAACTCTGAAATTCGTGTGCTATTTATAGCTGCAGAAATTCGTCTTCGACTGGTCCTAGGGTCACCACAACTGGTCGAGGAATAAACTGATTTTTAAACTTTTGAGCACGATTGGATCAAACCGTTGTACAATCGGTCGTAGGCAGTCTACAACTGGTCGAAGGCAGTCCACGACCAGTCGAGACCCCTCTACGACTGGTCGTGCGATACTTAATTTAGTCGCTGGAGTTTGAGTCGTAGCTTTACGATTGGTCGAAGGTCGAGTCGAGACCATCCCACGACCGGTCGAGCAGACTCCAGGACTGGTCGTAGCCGAACCAGAAAATCTGATAAATTGTAACAATTCTAGGACTGGTCCTGGAACTTCTTAGACTGGTCGAACCAGTGCTAGGACTGGTCGAACAAGGTCTAGAATAAGTCTTAGAATAGACCAAATTCTTGTATTAATATTCAAATGAATTATGTAGCCAAAGTGACCTACCCTAAGGTCAATCTAAGGTTTATCATACCTGGGACATGAAGTATGGACATTGAAAACTTCATTTGCTTAGACTTTGATCATTATGAAGCTTGAGTTCTTCTTGATGCAGCTTAACTATTTCACAAGCTTTGAAATCAATGTCATTTTGAATTGCACTTGAGTCCCAAACTATGCTTGAGTCTTGACCTTGAATACACATGAACTTGAGCTTGAACTCTTCTTTAATATCTTCTATATTGTAGTTAGAACTAGCTTGAGGAATTCATCTTCTTGACATGGTGTCTCGAATAAATTTATCAAGATATAAACACAAAACACATACAGAGGTTTTGACACACAAAATTTGACAACCAAAGAGGAATCAAACCATAACACTTACAATTCCTTAGAGGGGGTGGCTAACAGTGAAGTGTGTGAAAGTATCCTGGTTTGTCAATTAGCGTGAGTGTTGAGTCAGCAGCCCCATAGGAAGATCATTCAAGCGTCTGCCTCAACTGGATGTGTACTCGGAACTTCACAAAGGTAAATTTAGCCTCACATTCCATCTCCCAAAACACCCAGGTATATAATTCCCTAAAAGAGGATAGAACAACATACGTTTTAAAGTATAAAAACTATTTTGCAAAATCAGGAAAATCTCTAAGTTTTCAGCTTTTATTGAAATATCGAGACAACCTCGATGAGATCGAACACCAGTTATCGATGTCCTCAGAATACAATCGATATCATTGAACTGAGGACTACTTGTGTCTAGCAACCAAATTGATCTCTGGACTAAATTATCGATGAATCGATGGAACATTCGATATCATCGACATTCAAATTTCAAGATCATCGAGACGGCTCGATATAATCGAATCATGGTCTGTTTGTGTCCAACAAGATTCTAAGTCAAATCATACATTTATCGATGGCTCAAAGGAAGTCTCGATATCCTCGGCATTCAAACTCCGATGATATTGATGGACCTTCGATGTTATCGATTTGGACCAAACTGTCCAGCAAGCTTTTTAGGCAAATCCTCTTTAAATGGTTCGAGGAATCGAGACACCTTCGATAATATCGATATTCAAAAATCGATCATATCGAATCTAGGTCGATATCATCGAATTAGGACAATGGAGTGTCTAGTGAGCTTTTAGGAAAATCTCCTATAAAAGATTGATAAATCGAATTAGTTATCGATATCATCGATATTTGAAATCCGATGACATCGTAGGAGGCTCGATAATATCGAAACTGTTGTCTCAAGTCTTAGCCTACTTTCTTGCTTTTTCATTGCCGAGGAATCGAACCATGGGTCGATGTCATCGGAGTTCGAAATCCGATGAAATCGAAGCATGTTCGATATGATCGATCTGGGTATAAGAGTTTCAATGGTGAATAGTTCATATCATCAATTCATCCCTCGATGTCTTCGAAAGTATACGTTCGATGATATCGAAGATGGCTCGATGATATCGAACTCTGTAAAAAATTTGACAATTTTATTACCGTTGGATCTCTTTGCCTATTTAAGGAGAGCTTACTGTTGGTTGCTGTAGTGAGAAAAATAGAGAGAGCCTTGAGAGAGTCTTGCATACTATTTACCCTAAGCTCTTTTTCTCATGGGAGTTCATCCTCCAACCCACCCTCATCATTGATATTCAATAGAGTGGATTGGGGAATGAACTTCCACATTCAAGGATCACCCAGCTATCACCTTAATTGCAAATCATTGAGCTGGGAGACCTTGAATGCTTAGATGCTTGGAATCACTCCATCTCTAAAATAGGAAAACATTGAATAGAGTAGGATTCCAACATAACCTTGACCCAACCCGTCGCCATACATTGGAGCATCATCTGTGTTGCGGTTCAAGGGAATTGAAGATTCTTCATCATCAAAGGAGGAGATCTTCATCAACGTGCTTAATGGAGCTCATTTACTTATCTATAAGTCAATAGAGTCCAGAGATCCTACTGATCATTCCTTTATGTAGGATTGGGTCATGGGTGATTCTCACCCCTTTCAAGTCCTCATAGGAGGCCTCCGACGGGAGAATACGTGTGGGTGCTGTGTGTTGACCCTTACTCTTGGTGAGCATAAACTTAGGTCCTTAGTGTAGGTCCTTGGGTTGTGTGGCCTAAAACCTAGATGCTATGTGTTAACCTTTACTCTTGTGTAAGGCATAAACTTTAGGTTCCTTGTGTGGATCCTTGGCCTGTGTGGCCTAAAACCCTAGGTTCCTTGTGTGGATCCTTTGCTTGTGTGTTGAGCATAAAATCCTGGTGTTGTGTGTTAACCCTTGCTCTAGTGTGGGTATAAACTTGTGTCTCATGGAGACATGTCTAAGTTCCTTGTGTAGTCCTAGAGTCGACCTTGTGTAGGTTGTGAAGGTTAGAGGTGAACCTGATTTGAAACCTCCGTTAGTGAAATCCGGTACACTCAAGGGTTGAGTGCATCCGCCAGGAGTGGAGTAGGCATATAGCCGAACCACTATAAAACGACTGTGTTTGAGATTGTTATTTGCATATTCTTTTATTGTGTATACTTTAAATGATCATATGATGCATGATTATTTAGAATTGATAAATATCACATCTCACACACAGTCACTCTGTCCATCCATCATAGACTAAATTTATGTATTGCTTAGATATTGAATAGTCTTGTGATTGGATCCTCTATTTGGCTTGGAAGGCATTAGATTTAAGATAAAGATATCTTGATAAATTGTTATATTAGATCAAGATAATGATGGTAGGATTTTAAACTATCATAAAATTTTATAAAGTCTTATTCACCCTCTCTAGGACACTTTGACTTATTCCTACTTCTACTAGAGTTGTCATTGCCGCAATTTCAATTGGTATCAGAGCGGGTCTCTCTTAAGGGTTTCACCGCCTAGAGAGTGATCTTGACTGAAGTTGGTAATATGGCCAAAGGAGAGCGCTCATCTGTAACTAGACCTCCTGTATTTGATGGATCAAATTATGCTTACTAAAAGGCTAGGATGCAGTACTTTCTGAGATCTTTGGATCATGATGTTTGGGACATTGTTGAAAAGGGATATGTGCCGCCAATTGAACAAATAATACTTGAAAATGACACAATTATCACCAAACCAAAATCTAAAGAAATGTGGACAACATTCAATAAAGAAAAACAAACTTCTGAAGTTAAAGCAATGAATGTTGTCTACTTGTCCCAAGAAGTCTTTAATCAAATCAGTATGTGTGGAACAACTAAAGAAGCATGGGACTTGTTGGAAACAACTCATGAGGGAACCAGCACAGTGAAAGATCCATAACTGCAACTCCTAACATCACAGTTTGAAAGTCTAGAATGGAAGAGCATGAGACCTTCATGGAGTTCTTCACAAAACTGAACATCATTTGCAACTCCATGGGTGGATTAGGAGAAAAATTTTCGGTCCCAAAAATCTGTAGGAAAATGATCCTTACCGGAACGGTTCAACTCAAAAGTTACAACCATTGAAGAATGTAGAAACATGGATGAAATGAAAGTAGAAGACCTAGTAGGTTTCCCACAAACATTTGAACTACACTTCAAGCAAACTCCTAAAACCAAGAATACTGTTCTCAAAACCTCATAACACACTACTAATGAGTATGAGGAAGTATCTCTCTTGGCTCAAAGGTTCAAAAGATTCTTCAACAAAAATTATGGCCGGCCATACAGAGGTAAACAGATAGACAACAAACACAATATAGGCAAACCTTCCAAAAAGTCCAGAGAACCTCAATGTTACAACTGTAAGAAATTTGGACATTTGTCCACTGAATGCCCCAACAGAAAAACTAAAGGAAAGGCCATGACTGCAACCCGGGATGACACTGAAGATTCAAACTCTACCTCAGTGATTCAGAAAGTGATGGAGACTAAAAGTCCTTGAAAATACTCATGGCCTCCACATCTACAGACATTCCAGTGATACTTGAGGAAATTAATTAACCTCGGATCAATGAGACATTTTCATTAGATGATGAGAAAGAAGAAGAAGAGGAAGAGAAGGATAAATTACAGGATGCTTATAATCAACTTTACATACATAGCGTCCAGATCCTTAAAAGACTTGGGATGAATGAAACTAAAAATAAATTGCTACAAATGGATCTGGATAAAACTCAGAAATCAATACTCACCTGATCAATGATCTTCAACAATACCACTCTGAAAATGATAAGCTGGAAAGAATCAATTTAACTCAAATCTGAATCCTTAAAACTGCAAAACTGACTAAACAGATTGAACTATTGGAAGATACAAATATGCATCTTAAGAATGAGAATCGCACAGTTAGGTTTGATGCAGAACAATTTAGGAAGTCTGTTGAACTAAATTATAAATTCTCCCAAGTAGTGAAAAATTAGAAAAACTCTTAGGGATGGGAAGACCTAGAAAAGACAAGAGTGGATTAGGATATTAAAAATTCAAACCAAGTTCCAAAAATGCAACATCAATGATTGAGAAATTAGCTGCATCAGGAAGTAAAACAAAAGCTACTTCTATCTGTCATTCATGTGGAGACTCAGGCCATTTTAAATTTGAATGTATTGCTCCTAGGTGGACTCAATCTAATTCCGGTCCGAATCATATTGGTAAATACAGACAAATCAGAAAAACAGTACAGAATGCCAAGAGTCCACTAAACAATATGGCAAATGGTAAAACACATCCATCTCCACCTAGAATGACCAAGAGAATGGAGGAGCTATTGAATCAAGTGGCTAACTTGAATCAGAAAACAAATGATCTAATGAAACAAGGAAAAATGATTCCATTACCTAATGTACCTAGACAAGTTCCTGACAAAGTAAAGGGAACATCCTCAAGAAAATCTGTCACAACATGGGTGGTGAAAGAAAAGAAAAATTGTCTTGTTACTCACTCAAATCATTCAACAAGCAATAATACTAAATGGTACCTAGACAGCGGGTTCTCAAGACATGTCACGGGTGACAAATCCCTTCTCTCAAATTACTCAAATCTTGATGATGGGATAGTCATTTATGGTGATGAAAGCACCGCTGAGGTAGTAGGGCGTGGAACCATAGAAGGAATGGAGATGCTCAAAAATGAGAATGCCTTTTGCATAAAAAGACTGACTCACAATCTTTTAAGCATCTCTCAAATATGTGACAATAAACATGTGGTTACTTTTGACAAACTAAAGTGCAAGATCCTAGACTTATCAAGAAAATCTGTTATGGAGGGTCTTCGCACCAGTGACCACTGTTATGTCATCAAAGGAAATGGAAAGGTTGATCCATATGCTTAGTAACAATTAAGCATGGGAAAACATGTCTAGGTCATGGCATCTAGACCTGGATGGATGTGAAATGATGCATCCTTGAAAATTATCATGATATATCTGAGGGTTCTACACCTCAAAAACTCTTTTTGCATATAAGCATGGTTGATGTTTATAATTTTGGTGTCGCAACTTTTTGTACAAATTTTGTTGGGTATACAAGTTGATAAGAATATACTATGTGATATGCATGTCCGTCTGACTATTGAAATCTGGAGATAAAATGTCAAACTCTTCTCCTTGATAGAGTAATTGTTAAATCGAATGACCCGTCGATATCATCGACCACACTTCGATATCATCAGCGGCTTCTCAGAATAAAAAACGTCGGACTAAAGGATCTGTTATCAAACTCCTATGTTGATAACATCAAATGAGGCATATCGATATCATCGAAACCATACTCGATGATATCGAAGGTCATTGCTCGATAAAAAGCGGGCGAGTAGGAAAAATTTATTTTGCTTCCCCTCTTAACTGTTCATCTTCTCTGGCCGTTTTTTTTTTTTTTTTTTTTTTTTTTTGTTTCTCTCCTTTGTCGACCGCAAGCCGTCTAGGGTGGTTCAAATCAGGTAATTTCTTGCACATCCTCTTGATTCCTCAAGGTCTACGCTAGTGGTTTGAGTTATTCTAGATTGATTGACCGATTTCAGTTGAGAAATATCTTGGTGGAGCCCCTAGCTTTCAGTCACTTGTCTAAACCCTTCCCTCTGTCATTGTTTTTGTATCCCTGTCCAAATAAGTAAAGACAAAGGGAAGGCACCTGTTGTTGGGGAATCTTCCAGACCCACCAAGGAGAAAACTCTAGCCATAAAGAACAGGGCTAAGGCGCCAGTCCAGAGGTCCTCCACACGCCAATGGAGCAGACAAACGACGCGTGGTGAGGCTCTTGCTAATGCACCAACATCCCCACATACTATTGTGGGACCTCCTCCGCATATTCTTGAAAAATACACAGGGAGGCGCTTGGTGCATGAATGTAGGATTGACAGGGAATGCATCAAACCCTACAATTTGGAACCTCTGTTGGATGCGATCGACTGACTGCCCCTTCTTAATTTCGGGGGTCCATGTCATGATGAGTGGACCTACCGTTTTCTTGCATATTGTCATTCTCCAGTCCTAGATCCACCATCCATTACTGTCACAGTCGGGGATGATAGCATTGACATTACTGCAGAATCCATTGCTAGCATTTTCGGTCTGACCTTGTCTCCAGTCGGGTTGTCTGATCTTGACCTTGAGAACCCAATCACTCGGTCTACAATCATAAAATTCCTGTGTCATGACAAAGATATCCCATGGTACCAAGGGAATGCATTGAAATCGAAATATATGCACCCTAAATACCGAGTATTGCACGGAATATTCTGCTCCAACCCTTACCCTCGAGGACCCAATTGAGCAGATCTTACCGGGTTCATGGTCATGGTTATGTACTGTGTTGCCACTGGAATCAAGTTGTGTCTGCCTACCCTGATTCTTCACCAATTGGCAAGTGTCATCCACACGTCTAGAGAAGTCCATCTGCCTTTTCTTCACATCATTCATGTGATATGCAATACAATAGGTCTTCCTCCGACAAACGATCCTGAGCGTCCTCTACAATACTTTAACAGGGTCAATATTTGAAAAACTGAACCTTAAATTTCATTCATATCTGGAAGGCCAACCTGAGGAAGAAATTCATGGAGAAGGGGAGATGGGAGAAGGAGCAGTGCCACCAGGAGGAGCTCCACAAGAGCCTCAACAAGTTCTAACTTTGACCAGTTCCGCTCAGACCCAACGTGTAAGTGCTATGGTCTCATGCTCCTTTGGTTGTCAAATTTTGATGTGTCAAAACATCTATCTGTGTCTTGTGTTTGTATGGTCTTTTATATATGTTCAAGACACTGCATCAATACTTCATGACATTGGAAGTCTTCAAGAAATACAAAGTGTACTTCATCATCTTATCAATGTTCAAAGCTACAATGTTGAAGTTCAAGACTCAAGAAACAACTTCAAAACTCAAGAACAACGCATGAAGTAGTTTTCAAGCTGATGAAGTTTTTAAAGCTACAACAAGTTCAAGATCTCAAGCTTGATAAGGTTCAAAAGTCTACATTCGTTAAATGGTTGAAGTTCAATGTCCATACGACATGATTCAGGTTTGAGTGACCACTAGGTTGACCTTAGAGTAGGTCACTTCAGATACATAACTCAAATATATCTTTAAAAGGTTTTTGGTCTATTCTAAGACCAGTCCTAGCCTCTGTTAGACCAGTCCTGGCATTGACACGACCAGTGCAAGAAATTCCACGACCTGTCCTAAGTTGTTGAGAATTTTTGAAATTTTTTGCTACACCTACGACCAATCCTGGTGGTCCTTCGACCGGTCGTAGGAGTGACTTCGACTCGATCACGACCAGTCGTAAGTCTACGACTTAAAGTCCAGTAAGCAATTCTATGGTCTTACGACCAGTCGTAGAGATCTACGACCAGTCGTAGGTGACCCACGACCGGTCGTAGGTTCCCTAAGACCCGTCGTGGAACGGCTTTCAAAAATCGCGCTCCTTATTTCAAATATCCGTTAGAGTTACGACCAGTCGAAGGTTCCTATGACCAGTCGTAGATGCGATTTCTGCTTCTATAAATTGAACACGAATTTCAGAGTTTTTTATTGTATTCAATTGATAATATTTTCAAGGCTCCACTCTGAGATAAGTTTGTGTTTGTTTTTAAGCTATTTTGTGCATAATTGCTTTCTCTTTTTGCTAGCTTATTTAATTTGATTTTGTTTCTATATTCCAATTTTATTTGAAAAGAGGAATTACCTTATTCCTTCTTCTTGGAATCAAAATCAAATATAGCTACGCCCAACTGGTTAAAATCTAAAATCTATTAGAACTTAGAACCATATTAAAGTGAGTATTGGAAATTGAACTTTGACATTTAATCATCTACTCCGATTGGTTCTACTGGGCTGCTACAAAAAGGAGAAATCCAGGTATTTTACAATTCTGTAAAATTTCATTCTTTTGATTTTATTTGAGGTTAAGTTCGAAAAATCTCATTGTATTGGTTATCTGAGGAGAGCCAGAAAACTCAAAAAAGAGGGGTTTTTGAATTGTGTAAGCCCAAGTGAAAAAGACACAATTATAAAGGTTTTGGGTGAACCTGTGAAAACCTATTTGATAGTGAACGCTAATATCCCCTATGTGAGGATATTAGGAGTGGAGTAGCATTCTGTGTGGCTGTTGAAAGACAGTTGGTGTACACACAGGCGAACCACTATAACTCTTTGTCTTGTGGATTAAATGCTTGCGTAATTTTCATATCTTTTATCATTCAATTGTGTGGAATATACATGTGGAAGTGAATGCTGTAATTATTTACATTTCAAGCAAGTGTGGGGATTGTTGTAATAAATTAGATCTATATTTCTGCATTTAATTTCAATTCTTTGTTATTCATTCATTTCTATTAAAATTGAGTTCTTGATCCAAAAGACGTTCTAGAAATAAGGTTGTCCTACCATAAGCCCTTGTTTATTATGGTGTAAGGTTGTCCTTAGAACTGAATTTATATCAATCTCTCAATACTTATTTATTAAGGTGATTTGATTTCAGCATTTTGAATTGATTTATAATTATAAGGCTATTGGTTTATTTTATTCCTCTGATTTTATTTTAATTTGGCATAGTCCTATTCACCCCCCCTCTAGGACATATAGCTTGGCCTTTTCAAGTGGTATTAGAGCCTAATAGCTCGTTCTTATTGCTTTTTATTTGGATTTATTTCCTGAGCTAACGATCTAAGCTATATAAAAAGATGTAAAATTTTGATAGCCTTTCAGTCACTAGGCCTCCACCATTTGATGGCTCCAACTATGCCTATTGGAATGCCAGAATGCGGATCTTCCTCAAATCAATGGATGAGAGTGTGTGGCGAGCCACAGTGACCGAATGGAACCCTCCTACTGTTGAGGTAACTGAATCCGACGGTTCAAAAACTGTGTCTGTACCTGCTTATTATTTATGGACCACCCTTCAGAAAAGTGAGTATAGTGCCAATGCTAAAGCACGAAATGTAATCACTTACGTACTATCACCGGATGAGTTCAAAAGAATTATATTCTGTGATACTGCAAAGCAAGCCTGGGATATACTAGAAATAACACACGAGGGTACATCAATTGTAAAAAGTCTAAAGTCCAACTCCTCACAACCAAATTTGATTCATATGGAGGAAAATGAAATGTTTATGGACTTTTACACTAGACTAAATGACATTGTAAACTCAATGTGGGGTCTTGGCGATAAAATTCCAGAAAGTAAAGTGTGTGCAAAGATACTACGCTCACTTCCTGAACGGTTCAATTCTAAAGTAACCGCGATCCAGGAACTTCGTGATACGGATAATATGAGGGTAGAAGAACTAGTTGGTTCTTTACAAACCTATGAATTAAATTTTAAAGCTCCTAGAGGTAAATCTATAGCTTTGAAATCTTCTAAAAGTATTTCTCAAGAAAACTCAGATTTAGAAAATTCTGAAGATGATATGGCTCTTTTGGCGAAAAAGTTTTATAAAATTTTCAAAAGCAAGAAAATGGTCGACTTTCAAAAGACAAATGAAAAGAAACGATCTAAACCTAAGGCCAAAACTTGGAAGTCTTTGAAAGATAGTCAATGTTACAACTGCCAAGAATATGGGCATTTAGTAAACAAATGTCCTAAAAAGGACAAACCCAGAAGGAAGGGTATGTTGGCTACTTGGGATGAATCGTCTGATTCTGAAGCATCTTCTGAATCAGAAAATTCTGAAACCGAGTCGGGCAGTGAAGTTAAAGCCCTTATGACTCTAGCCAAGTTTACTTTTTCAGATTACGATGATTCAACAAGTGAAGAAAATTTGGATAGTGATCATGAAAATGAAGAAGATCTTCAAGATGCTTATAATGCCTTATATAAAGAAAGTTGTAAAATTGCTGTTAAACTTAAACTTCAAAAAGAAAAGTTTTTTAAACTCAAAGAATGTTTTGAAACTCTTGTTTTAGAAAAATCCCAAATTTCAGATTGTTTTAAAAAATCAAAGTGTGATTTGGAATTCAAAACCTCCCTGATTAAAGATTTGAAATCTGAAAATGAGAAACTTAAAAATGAAGTATCTTCTCTTCTGAGTTTGAAGGACACTTGGAGATATGCCCAAAGTGATCCAAAATTAGAAAAATTATTATCCGGTTCAAGAAAATGTGGTGATTAATCTGGGTTGGGCTATGATAAAAATACATCTCCTAAACAGAAGAATACTCCTCCCAACTTTGTGAAAGGAGAGACTTCTAACTCAAAAGGAAAAGGTACTAGTCAAGTTTTTTCTAAAAATACAAAAACTTTTCAAAAACCTAAAAGCAGCTATATAAATTTTAAAAATCAGATTAGAAACCCACTAGCTGAAAAGATAATTGATTTACTAAAGGAGCTCTTAAAATCTAACTCAGTAGGGCACTCTTACAACTATAAACAAAAGAAGATCAACGATTCTCCTAAACCCAAAACAGTTCTGAAATGGGTTCCTAAGGTTGCCTGTTTGGTTGCTCACACTGCTTTCAAAGCTTCAAGCCATTCAAAATGGTACCTAGATAGTGGATGCTCCAGACATATGACAGGCGATAAGGCTCTATTCACCGATCTTAAAGATATGACTGATGGGTCAGTCACATTTGGTGATGGTAGCAACTGCAAAATAATTGGCAAAGGTACGGTTCAACTCTATAACCTTCCCTTATTTAAAGATGTTTTATATGTTGAGGGTTTAAAATACAACCTGTTAAGCATATCTCAAATATGCGATAACAACCATAGTGTTAAATTTTCTAATCAAGATTGTGAAATTATAAACAAAAAGGGTTCTGTAATATTAACTGGTCGCAGAACTTCTGAAAACTGCTATATAGTAAGTGATGGTAGCTCATCTAACCAAACGTGCTACATGGTCCATACCAATGAGACAAAATTATGGCATAAGCGCCTCGGACATGTACACTATCGAAATTTATACAGATTGAGCAAAGGAGAACTAATTAGAGGTCTACCTAAGATGCAAAAAGTAGACAAGATTTGTGGTGAATGCCAGTATGGTAAAAAACTAGGAGCTCTCACAAAAGGTGAACTCCAATACCACCACAAGACCACTCGAGCTTCTCCACATGGATCTTATAGGACCAACGAGAACGGAAAGTCGAGGTGGCAAAAAATACATCTTGGTTATCATAGATGATTATACAAGATACACTTGGGTCTCATTCTTGAGGGACAAATCAGAAACCCTTGATGAAGTGAAAAAAATTATAAAATGGATCCAAACTGAAAAATGTTCTCAAGTTAGTAAGATCCGTAGTGATCATAGAGATGAGTTTGAAAATAGTAGTTTTGATTCTGTAGCGATCAGGGAATATCGCATGAATTCTCTGCACCTAAGACTCCTCAACAAGATGGAATTGTCGAGAAAAAAAAATAGAGTGCTTCAAGAAATAGAAAATGTTATGTTAAATAGCATGAAGCTCCCCAGGAATCTCTGGGCTGAAGCAGTGAATATCGCCTGCTACATTATTAACCGTGTTTATATTTGCAAATCTAATGATAAAAAGGCTTATGAAATGTGGTTTGAGAAAAAGCATTCTGTCAAATACTTTCAAGTTTTTGGCAGCAAGTGCTATATTTTGTGTGACCGTGAAAATTTGGGAAAGTTCGACACTAAAAGTGATGAAGGGATCTTTTTAGGATATTCTTTAAATAGTCATGCATATCGTGTTCTGAACAACAGGACCGCTGTGATTCAAGAGTCAATAAATGTTGTAATTGACGATCATTTGAATACACCTGCCCCTAGTTCAGATAATGATGAAGTTCTTATACTTGAAAAACCAGAAACTTCATCAAGTGAAACTAATTCTGAATTAAGGACTGTTAAAGATCATCCAACTTCTCAAATACTTGGAAACCCTCTCATTGGTGTGCACACTCATAGACAATTAGAGGACATATGTAACTACGTATGCTTTACATCCCAAATAGAACCAGTTAACGTGAAAGAAGCACTTTCTGATGAAAACTGGACAATTGTGATGCAGGAAGAACTTAATCAGTTGGTCAGAAATGATGTCTGGTATCTTGTTCCTAGACCTAAAGATAAACATATTATTGGAATAAAATGGATTTTCAAAAACAAGTCTGATGAACTTGGAAATATTATTCGAAATAAAGCAAGGCTAGTTGTACAGGGGTACACTCAAATAGAAGGTATTGATTACGATAAAACCTTTGCTCCAGTTGCTCGCCTTGAATCAATTAGACTTTTTATATCCATTGCATGTTTTAGAAAGTTTAAAATTTATCAAATGGATGTAAAGAGTGCCTTTTTGAATGGTGATTTACATGAAGAGGTATATGTTGAACAACCTACAGGGTTTGAAGACTCTAAGTTTACTGATCATGTGTATCGTCTTAAAAAGGCTCTCTATGGTCTGAAATAAGCTCCAGAGCATGGTACCTAAAACTGACTAAGTTTGTACTGAGTCATAATTTTCAGATGGGAAGTGTTGATAAGACGCTCTTTGTTAAGAAACATAACGATGATATTCTAATGGTTCAAATATATGTTGATGATATTATTTATGGATTAACCTGTACTAAGATGACTGTTGAGTTTACAGATTTAATGAAATCTAAGTTCGAAATGAGCATGGTTGGGGAATTAAATTATTTCCTAGGGTTGTAAGTGAAACAACAACCTGATGAAATTTTTATCTCTCAAACCAAATATGCTCTGAACTTAATTAAGAAGTTTGGATTTGAAAATGGTAAAAATTTTGATACTTCTATAAGTACAACTTTGAGACTCTCAAAAGACTCTACAGGTAAAGATGTGGATCCTAAATTGTATCGTAGTTTGATTGGTAGTTTGCTTTACTTAACTGCAAATAGACTAGATATCGCTTTGAGTGTTGGTATTTGTGCTCGTTATCAGTCAAATCCTAAAGAATCACACTTAACTGCTGTTAAGCGGATTATGCGATATGTTGCAAGTTCTGCTAAACTGGGTCTCTGGTATCCTCATGAGACTAGTGTCCAATTAGCCGGGTACTCAGATGCTGACTGGGCTGGAAACATTGATGATAGGAAATCAACTAGTGGTGGTTGTTTCTATATCGGAAATTGTCTTGTCTCTTGGTTTAGCAAGAAGCAAAGTTTTATATCGCTATCAACAGCTGAGGC
>JAJHSJ010000015.1:38826705-38912827 GCA_021015155.1 Magnolia officinalis
AAAACACCAACCAGACTCTGTTGTAGTTTCAGGTGATGACGAGGCTTACGAGATGGAGCTTGTCTTCTATGACGATGAGGAGGAGTTCTCCTATATGCAGTTATCAGGTAGGTCTCCGTAGACCATGTCCTGACCGTCGGGATCGCAGGGATACAGACTAGTTGAACATTACACCTTATCATTTTGTAAATTTTGAAGTTATACATGTAATTATTTAACTTGGTGACGTTCATACTCTGGGGACTTACAATCACTTATATGCTCTATATATTTATCATAATCTTCCGCTCGCGTAAGTTAACTGTCTCTGGAGTATGATATGCTGATTTGGTATAATCTCACTCATGATTAATGCACTAATACGGACAACATTTAATCATTCTTATCTATGTTGCATAAGTGATGTGTTGGAACTCGGGAGTTGAGCTTTTGCTTGACCCCTGATTTTTGGGGCTTTACAATGCGGAATGACATTTTGGTAATGCTTTACGTGCCAATCAAATGCTTCCAAGGTTTCGAGTCCTTCATCGTACCTTTACGTCCAATGTTTTTCCTCGTTCAGGAAATAAGTCAGAACTTACTCCCTTTATGACTCGTGTCCTTCATTCGGTTGTATCGGGGAAATAAGTTTGTCTTCCTTTTCTTATTTGCTATATCATTATTCAGTTTTGTCTTCATCCTGGTCATGGTTCTATTCCGTTTGCCTACCTGATGACATGTATTGCCTTACACTATAATGTTCATATTCTTACATCTGAGGCACCGAAGTCGGAATTACCATTCAACAATACCGATTTAAATAAGATGAATCTGAAATTTCTTTCGGGTCAACGAGACAAAGAAGAGGAGGAAGCACCTGCACCACCAGAAGACACGTCTATGAACGATATCTTTACTGAACTCGATGAGTTAGATGATCCAACTGATCCAGATTTTCAGCCTTTTCAGGTTGATGATCAACTCAAATCACTGGAAGAGAAGGTCACAACATTACAGGTTTCTCAGGATAACCTGGCGCAAACTCAAAAATCATCTATGAAGTACATGAAAAAGTACTTCCACCATATTGCGGGGAGTTTGCATCAAATGGATCCCTCCATGCCTGCTCCTTCCTCTGGATCTGACTAAGTTCTTTTCATTTTACTTTTCTTTCTATGGGGCTGTATAACTATAGTTTTACTTGGTTTGCTTGATAACTCTTTTTTAACTCTGCTTGGATGATTATTCCCTTACTTTGACAATCTCATATGCTACTTCTTATGAATTTCTAGATATTTATGTGGTTATTCATATGCTTTACTTGATAGTTACCATCCGTCTTCCCTTGTCAACTTGTGACAAAAAGGGGGAGAGAGTTGAAACTAATGGTATGTATAATATATGATGCATGTGAATGATTGGAATATTTTAAATATATGCTATGATGCATGTGAATTGAATGGAGATGAGTATGTTATATTGCTTGGAGAATGCTTGGAATGGTTGTATGAATAGGGAGAGTACAACTTGAGGGGGAGTACAAATTTTTGCAATCTTCAACTACATATGAGTACAAGAATACAGGGCTACATTCAGATTCTTGTAACACTAAGTGTTTTGTCACGAAATTGACAAAGGGGGAGATTATAAGTGCTATTATGTTTAAAACACATTTTACACCTGGTTTGTCAACTTTTGTCGTGTCAAAACAACTTAGCAAAGTGATCTTCAAGTCAAGCTCATGTTGAAGTTCAAGTCAAGCTCATGTTCAAGTTCAAGTTTAAGCTCAAGTTCAAGCTCAAGCTCAAACTCAAGCATAAGTTGAAGACCAAGATAGATCTACTGAAAGTACTAGTAGAAGATCAAGCTCCTTAGAGAACTTCAAGTTTCTAATCATATGAAATTTAGTCCATACAAGTATTATAAACCCTAGAAAGACCTTAGGTTTAAGTGCTTTCAAAACATATTTAAAATTAGGTTTTATACTTTATTTTGGTTGAGTTTCAAATAGCCAAAGTTTTGCCTCGACCAGTCTAAGAATTTTTTCGACTAATCCAATCAATACCTAAAGTATAATAGATTTTCTTTTGCACCTTCGACCAGTCGATGGACCTCATTCGACCAGTTGAAAGTTCCTCGACTTGAAGTCCATTAACTAAAATTAGTTTGGATTCAGCTTACTCGACTAGTTGAAGAGCTTATTCAACCAGTCGAAGGTCACCTTCGACCAGTCGAACAAGTCCTTCCACCAGTCAAAGATCTGTTAGATCTTATCCCGTTCAAAATTGAAAATTTGTTGGAACTGAATCCGGTACTTAGGCCAGTCGAAGGAACAAACTTTTTGCCTATAAATTGAGGTTATTTCTCAATCCGAAAATATAGTTCAAGCCCATCAAAGTCCTTATTCAAGAGAGAGAGAGAGAAGCCTCATTTATTGTCAAGCTATCAATCGATATTTAAAATCATTTTTATAGCTTTTTCATAAATTCTTTCATCTCAAAACTCTGCCATTTTGATTCTAAAAAGAGTATTTACTCTTATTGAGATTTAAGGGAATTAATACAAGTAACCTTTGATTTAAACTTAATTAAAATCAAATAGAACCCTGGACCTTTTCCATTGGACTAAATATTGAACATTCGTCATTCAAGAAAAGTGTTCTATGGCTACATATTCTTCTATGGTAAAGATAAGTATTCTTTTTTACTTTGTATTTGGTTTTTTCTGAGATAGCCAGAAAATCTCAGTATTGGTTTTTCTGAGATAGCTAGAAAATCTCAGTTAGGGGTTTCTTTGTTTGTGATAGCCCGTTAAAATTACAACTGTATCAGATTTTAAGGTAACCCTGTGAAAACCTTATTCATAGTGAAAGCTGAGATTACGTGGTTAGTAATCTTAGGAGTGGAGTAGATGTGGCTATTTCAGAACACTTGTTGACACACTGAACCACTATAGTTCTTGGTGTTGTGGTGAATGCTTTTATTACTTTTGTGGTAAATGGTTGTAATTTCTTTTATGCAAAAGTGGTGAATGTTTATAAAAGATAGTTTTATTTAATCTTACTTAGTTTGGAATTTTGATTCTTATCATATTTGTGAAATAAGGTTGTCCTGCCTAACTTATTTGGGTGAAGGTTGTCCTATGAATCAGTTTGAAAATATTTCAATAATAGTGCAATTGAGATTTCTAATTTATTTTATTTTAAACATTATTTTGAATATTTGACAGTCCTATTCACCCCCTCTAGGACTTCTTAAGCTTGCCTTTTCATCAACCTAGTTCCTCAATTGATTTTCAGCGAGAAAACGTGATGCTTGCTGTTAGTCGTGCTTCAAGCGTGGGCTTGGATGCATTATTAGTTTCTAGTCGCTGTCTACGTCAAGATGGTGCATGCACTAATGCTCGTTTTCGATGTCGATTGATTTCATCATCGTTTTGCGTCTTGCTGCCTGGTTGGTCGATGGTTCTCTCTTCCTTTGACAATTTGTGTGAGATATGTGTATGTCCCTTCCGAAGGGGGATTGTCTTCCTTAAGGCAAACATCAAAAGTCGTCATCGTGTACCATTCTTGATGATGAAAATGACTACTACTTCTTATCTCTCTTCTCGGAGTTGGCTTTCATCTTGCTTGGCCATCTCAAATCCTTTTGTCTTATACTTCCATAAGTACCCATTTCAGTGTGGTATTCAAGTGTACTTATGGAAGCGACTTTTCGGATGTCGGTTGAGCCCCTGGCCGTTGCTCTGGTCGTTGTCCTTTTTTGTCTTGGAGTTTGCAATGGTTGACTCTCTCTCTTCCTTTCACTTCTTGTCTCTTGCCGAGCTATTTTCGCCCCGAATAGCCCTTTGCGCACTGAACAACTCTTCTGCGACCTCATTCTCTTCCGTAACTTCTTTGGCTTTTCCTCGAGCTCACCTTCTCTTCTCCAACGTATGCTGCAGATATGACTCAATGAGCTCAGTGGTTCTGAAAGTTGTGTGGGAATGAATCTGCTTCTTGCTGGCCGATCTTTTGCTACATATGAAGTTGCTCGTTCGTTGTTGGTCATTGGCGAGAGGATGTTGTCTCTCCAATATTCTCATAATACGGTTGATGTTGCCGGTCAAAACATTAACTTGATTTTCCAAAGAGACGAGACAACTTCCCCTATTCTGGGATCTCTGTGCGATCACCGGGGAAGGAGGGTTGGGTTGGGGGCCTGACCGCGAAGCTTGAGGGTTTTTAGGCTATTCTTCTGATATTGGCTTGGCTACTCCCAATGTTCTTCTTCCTCCCTTAGCCATCTAGGTGGGAGAGGTAAAAGGGCAGTTGGGCTCCCCAATGTTGGGGGAACTTTTAATGGTTTTGTTGTCGTTCTCACAGACAACACCTAACTATTATCGCTCAAATCTGGTTGAACCCGCGACTCCACTTGTAGGTTACTGGGTACCTACATCAGTAAATAGAAATTGACAACGGGGGCGCCAACAGTGGCCGAGGACCCTCCAATGCCTAAGTTAGGTTAACCAACCTAGAATAGATGTGGCTAGAGTCTGAATTCTTGTGCATACCTTTTACCCAAGGTGAGACGATATATTTATAGGTTTTCTAGGTAGCATGCATATCTTAGTGGATCGCATGCATATCTTAGTGGATCTGTTATATATGCTGGGAGAGCTCGTATTGGAGTAGGAAGCGCTCGAGAACATCTTCGATTTTGTCTCAATTGGCGTGATTTTCGGCTAGGATCTCGTCGGATCGATCTTGCCATAGTACGTTGCGAGATTTTTCTCCGGATATTACTATTTTAAGTTTGAGGTTGGTTAGACAGCTTAGTTGAGATAATCAGGCCCATTGATGAATCTTACTGTCGAGCTCTAAGATTGACCGGTTTAGCTTGATAAACAGGTTCTTCATTGGAGCCTAGCTCGAGGTGACTCAAAGAGGTTGCTTTGCCGGTAAACCACGGATCTCCTATAGCTGGTCAATTCAATTATCTCCATAACAACCATCATGGTGCGATATTCTACATTGTATCATAAAGGGAATGGCCCACGAGATGGACGAACGGCCCAGTTCATCTGAGCAGGTAACATATTATGCACGTGGGCCCATCATCGATCAGGCAAGGGAATGGAAATTGACATGGAACGCACTTGGAAATTTCGGGGCCTGGTAGATCAAGGACTTTCTTTTATTGCATGAGGTTTGAACCATAGTTTCAAATCCCGTTCTCGGAAATTTCTTGGCCTCACAATTTCTTTGGGAGATTTTCAAATTCGAAAGTTCTTGGAATTTGATTGCCAAATTCCTCGTAAAGTCAGATTTCACCAACTAATTCCTCCACCTATCAGAATTGTCGAGCAATTCTTGTTGAAGAGACAAATTACTTATCCATATTTGTTTTAGTTTTTCTTTAAAAAGTGGTGAGTCTGATAGTATGAGATAGGTCAAAGGAAATAAACCCACCCTAGTCCGAATGGGCACGGGTTCAGTGGATCTTAGGATCCACGAGGTGCATGGGACCCGACTACAGGGCACTCCTTAATGTACATGGATATAAACTATATATATCCACGCTGTCCATCTGTATTGAAAACTCATTTTAAGGCATGATTAAAAAATGAAGCAGATCCAAATCTCAGGTGGACCGACCATTAAAAACTTCTTGTAAACCACAGAAGCTTTCGATCAAGATGATATTTGTGTAGTCTCTTTATATAGGTCTTTGTGACCTTATCAACAGGTTGGATTGCAAATAAACATTCCAGTGGACTCTGAAAATTTTAATGGTGGGGATTCAATTAGGATTATTTCCTGTGGTGTGATCCACCTAAGATTTGGGCATGCTTCATTTTTAGGATCATGCCCTAAAATAAGCTTTGAAAATGGTTGGACGGTGGGGATTTGAGGCACATACATAACTGTGAGCTCCGTAGTTAGGGATCCCACGCACATGGGAGGATCCGGGTCTCACTTAATTCACTCTCACCGAGAGCCGATTAGGTGAGACCAGACCTATCCCAAGACGGTGTGACCCTTACCATGGGGCCCACCTGATGTATGTATTATGTATCCGCGTGGTCCACTTAACAATTGGACCTGCTTTATTTTTTTAGATAATGCCCTAAAATGATATGGAAAAATGGATAGTCAGTGTAGACACATAATACATAGGCCCACCGTAATCCCCCAGCTGCACTGTCTAGGATGAGGCCGGGTCTCACATAATCGGCTTTAGTCGGAACGGATGCAATCCCAACCTTGGGGATTGGGCCCATGAGGTATATGTCTGATATCTAACCTGTCTAGTAGGGACGCAGCTTTGGTGGATCCATGGATCGCTTTGGGGCCCACCGATGCATGTTCCTTTGTCCATCTGTTTTGAAAAATCATTTTAGGAATGATCTAAAAAATGAACCGGATCCAAATCTTAAGTGGACCACACCATAGGAAACAATGGTGATTTAACACCCGCTATTAAAATATTCTTGAGGGCCACCAGAATGGTGATTTAACACCCACTATTAAAATATTCTTGAGGGCCACAAGAATGTTTACTTGCCATCCAACCTTTTATTAAGATCACAAAGACCTGAATGAAGGGAACACACAAATGTCAGCTTGATTCAAAACTTTTGTAAGCTTTTAATGATTAATCACTAATGTTTCCTGTGGTATGGTCCATCTTATATGTGGATCTGCTTCATTTTTGGGGTCATGAGATTTCAAAGCAGATGGACGTCTATACAATGGTGGGCCTTATAGCGAGGGATTCACCCACCTAAGGATCCACTGAGGAACAATCCCTGACAAAACTAATATACACTGATCAAAAACATCTAAGTTCATGTGCTACTCATTTTGTGATTCATGTCAGCGGGATTTTTGGGTGCTGTGAACATAATTGTGGGTTTTATTATTTGATTGCATTTACATAACATGTGAGCTCTGCAATTCTCTGACTTTCACCACCTTTTAAATAAATAAATAAAATTTAAATGAGGACATTTTGGTACTTTTGACCACACAGGGTCATCTCTGTTTCACGTGGATATTCACTTAATGCAAACAACCACCTCACACGGAAAGAAAAAAAAAAAAAAAACAGAAAAGAAAAAAGGAAGTCCAAATGAAACCCAGCACATGTAACAAAGGTCAATGCAGGAATTGTTATGAAGATCACTTTGAAGACTAACTTGTTGTAACGACTAATTCAATCAAGAAAAGTATAAGTCTTTTATCTTATACATTATATATAGAACGCTTTCTTTCAATACCAGGAATGAGCTTATGGTAGCAACAGTCTCTCCTTCGTAAAGATCCTTGTTTCTTCTTTCATGGGCATGACAAAGCTTTCTTCCATTGCAGCCTTAGCACTGTTTACAATTCTACTCTTCTCAACATGTTGTTTGTGTATGATCTCCCAATCTGCACTGGTCAAAGTTCTTCTTCTTCTCTTCTTCTTCTTCTTCTTCTCTTTAACATGGTTCTAAAATTCAGTGGGTCTACTCAAAACTCAGCCATGTCAACGACATTTCAAGATGAGTCTCTTGGAAACTCGCTGGAGAGCCTAACTCGATGAGGACTAAACAAGGTTTCTTGAGTCGAATCGAAACTCTTTGACTCAATTCGACTCAGTGTGACTCAACTGAGTCACTTGCTGAGTCAGCTGATTGTCTATGGAAAAAATGATATGCTTGCAACAAGATTCCCACAGATAATCTCACCAAAGACAGTCGCCCATAGCGCACGTTGATTGCATGTAGTTTTGTTTTCTCTTGGATATTTTAGTAATTTATAAAACTTTCTGAGAAATTTAAGATTTTCCCAACCACCTAAATACTTTTAATTTGATTATTAAATATCAAGTTGAGTCAATTACAGACCTAGTCGAGTCTTCGAGTTAACCTAACCTGGCTAGACATCGAGTTGAGGCGAGCTTTCGAGTTCTTGAACTATGTTCTTTACTGGATAGGAAATTGGCAAGAAGCTGCTTGAAAAGGATCTTAGAGGCACACATATCGACGTTGTGAAAACATATGATAAGCGGGTCGATCATCAGGTGGGGCACACTGTCTACTTCCAACTGTTAAAAGTCATTATGGTCCACTCATCAGGTGGCTTACGTGATGAGTGGATGGGGCGTGATTCTTGGACCAGTGCGAATTCACAGTGCGGCCCACCTGATAAATGGACAGGAGATAGCACACGTCTTTCACTTTCCCATTCTGCATGTGAATCTCCTTTAGCATTTTCTATTCGTGAATTCATGAATCTTCACTTGATGCAGGCCTACCTAAACCAGTTATATTGTATGGAAGGGATGCTAGCAAGAGCGATATTGATCACAAACGTGAGGTCAGGATTTTGAGAGGCCGGTTTAGCGATGAACCACGCCCTGTCCCACCAACTCCGATTAAGGCGCCTCCAAGTAAAGGATAATTGTGTTGCTCTGCATATGGAAGAAGTCACCTCTCACATGTGCAAAACGGCACACATGTTCTACTCCAAGCCGCTCATCAGATGGACCCATCACATGGAAATGTATTTTGGCACCATTTATGTGTGGTACATAAAGCATTCACAATGTTCATCTGTGGTTAGTAAGTGAAGGTTTTTGTTTTTCTTTACTGCAAGTTATATACCTTTGGTTCCAAGTATTTTCATGTATCCCATTAAAGAGTTACCAAATACGAAGTCATGTTCTCGTTTTGTTCTCTTCTTCTTTATTTTTTGACTTGGATGCGCCCCGAAGGAGCTATTGAGTCGGGGGCCTGAGCCTTGGAGGGCCTGGGGAGCACTGGATTGGGCTTTTGCCCTATGTCCAAGATTCCCCACTGCTGCCCCATGGGAATCCAGGCCGTGTCTCGGTCTAGGCAGAATCGAGGCCATTGATGTAAGATATCTATAAGGTTCTTAGGTGACACAGGGGAGGACGTGAGATCTAGCAGTGTCTTCCTCAAGAGAATAACTATTCCGAATCTAAGGAACTTCTCTAGACTCCTCAATGGGACTTCTTGAATCCACGAGGAAAGAAAGCAAGAATATAGACATAAATTCTAATAAATTCAAAATTGATTGATGATTGAAAAAAAAACAAGTTCACAACCCTTTAAATAGGGATACCAAGCAATTGGAAAGAAATCAGAATCAAACTACAACTAAAACTCCTAGAATTAGCGACTTACTATAAATAGTGAACTTACTATTTATAGACGGTCGTGATGTCTACTAGTGCGCAAGGTTTTCAGCCAAAAATAGTAAGTGTCCTATTTGGCTTCACCAAGTTATTCTCCTAGTTTTTTAAGCTCTTTTTGCGTTGGGCGCAACTCCTAAAGCCTAATGGATGAAGAGTTATAATCAAAAAAAACTTACTATTTATAGTCAATAGATTAAATAGGAAAAACCGTCGATTTGGCGGTATTTCGCAATCCGGCTGGGCAACTCGGCGTAGCGGGTGGGTGCTAAAGTAGATTGTTCTACCCCAAATTCACATATTTTAGTCTGATAACATGAAAAGGCGAGCTATGCTTCGGTGGGGTTGAATAGGACTATGCCAATTAAAAAATAAATGCGAAATTTAAAGAATGATAGCATAATCTAGTAAATAAGCACAAGTAAATAGCAACCTTAAGGGCTTGGTTCGGGCCCAGTGGTACAGCATTGTAGATTTTAATAAAATATACTATACGCAAGGTTTGAATCCAAACATTGACACGTGCTCTGTTGGCGGCCGAGTACATCGCCCGAACCATTTTGCGTCGTCCACGCGTCTCGTTAGTCAGATGACAATGCAGGCCGCAGTGCAGTGCTTTCATTGCACTACACCGCCATGTCAGAGAGATGTAATCTTGACCTTCGCAAAGCTCAGGATCCGCAAGATCTCTGTATCAACTACACTTTCCCACTCATGTGAAGAAAATATATCATCGGTTTTCAACTCACGGTCTTGATTCCCACTCATGTGAAGAGCGCTAATCTGGATAATGGCGGAAATGGCGAATAGAACAGAGATCCAGGAAGCTCGCCACCTAGTAGATTTGAGATTTGAACTGTCATTGGATGAGTAATGGCTTGGAATCTCCTCTCGTGAGCGACGATCACCAAGACCGTGATTTGGGTAATGGCTTGGATTAGTCGAAACAGAGCTTCGGTTAGCTTCCATGATAATTGGGTTCTTCTAATGAAGGAGAGAATGTAGAGGATAGTGTAAGAGACTGCTAAAAGGGCTGTTAGAACTAGAGAGAGCTTGAAAGAGAGATTGGTATTGAGATGCTTTGTAACGCCCTGAAAATCAGGGGTCGAGTAGCAACTCAACATCCGAGTTCCAAAACATCACTTATATAACATATATGATTATGATTAAATGTTGTCTGTGTTAGTGCATTGATCATGAATGAGATTATACCAAAACAGTAATTCATACTCCAGATCAAGTTGTAAAACACAAGCGGAAGACTAAAAGACATAAATAAACGTATATAAGTCAAAAGATCACGATCGGTCTCCAGAGTATGAATACATCACTGAGTCACCATATACATGTAATAGTCTCAAAGATCAAAATGTCAAAACAATACAACTACATTGGTAATCCCTGTAGCCCCGTCGATCCGGATAGCCTAAGTTAAGCCGCCGGAGAACTGCATATAAGAGAACTCATCCTGATCATCGTAGTAGTCAGGCTCCGCCTCCTGAGTCGCATCATTATCTGCATCTAAGACAGAGTCTAGTGGGTGTTCAGAACACTGTCCCAGAACGTGGGAGTGACTGATCAACTCAGTGGAATCATAGAGCAAAAGTTAACATGTTATCAATTCAGTCAAGCAGTAATGATAAAACAGTACAATCAAACAATTCTAGATACTCTTATTAATGCAAGGATGAAATGTAGTCATGATGCATGCCCTCGCCTACACTCCCTCGTGCGACACCATCTTACGGTCACGGCATGCTTTCTTCCCTCTGTGCTCTTCAACCCGGGGCACATGTAGTGCGATGTTATGAACGTGATTACCAAGTTCTTATTAGTCCTTTTCATACAGCAGGATTGGGAAACTAAGGTACCTCCCTTATATCATTCCCAAACAAGGATCCATTCTAGGGTCGTCAGTCCTAGTAAATCTCATACGATGTTGCGGTTTTAGGTTGCTGCAATGGGCTCGTCGCCAAATCAGTACAGGCCTAGTGTATACTCTGATTACTACAGAAAGACTCGTCGCCTCTCCGCATGTTCAAATTATGCTCGAGGTCACTACAAAGGGCTCGTCACTAAATCAGTGTAGGCCGACAGCTCGAATACAGTGTCCCATACCACCGTATTCAGTTCACGAGGCGATGTTGCTCACTGGTCACTACGGGGAGGCTCGTCGTCCCAGCGTAGGCCAATAGCTCGACCACGGTGTCCCATACCACCATGTCCGGCTCATGAGTCTTAGCGGATCGAGGTACCATGGTTGAACGAGGTTTCAGTAGTGAGTTCGGTACCTTAGGTTCAAACGATAGCGTCCATACATGGTGAATATACAATAGGCAAATCGGGTTACTTGGCGAGCTCGACTAATACGAGCGCACATCGTATCGATAGACATGATGTGCGTAAGCACTTCGTGTGGCCTAACCACTGTTGACGACCAAAGCATGACTCGGGTTCGTCCAACATGTCCTACGTGGCGAATGAATATCAGCCACGAACTCAGGGCCGATTATCGATTGCCTGGACTATATCCTAGTCCCAACTTCATTCAATTTCATCCAGTAATCATATGAGACAGTCAAAGCAATAAAGAACAACGAATTCACTTCGTATAATAATATGAGCATGTTGTGAAATGTAATACATACATGATTGCACACACATTCATTCCATGAATAAAACAAACATCATGATATAACGTACATGTAGAAAATCATACACATAATTAAGGTAGCCGAGATTCATATCTCAACCCTCATACAAAGTACTCTTGAGTAATACTTAGCACACTCAGACATTTCTACAAACACTTAGACTACATACATCGTCATATATGATGTACGTTGTTTACACATATATTAGGTCAAATCCTTTCACTAGGGAGTTGCCCCGCATACCACACGCATATACCCATGACGGATAATCATGGCATGCATGAATCCGGGTTCCATATTCATTTACGCATTTCCACAAACAGTTGGGCTACACACTGTATCACATATATCGTATTTTTGCCGTGACATAATTTAGGGCAAGTCCTTTCGCTAAGGAGTTGTCGCATATGTAACAAGCATATATTCACGACAGATAATCATGTTAGGTACAAATCCAAATTCCATACGTATCCAAATATCTCAACATGTACATAGAATGCACTATATGCCACATAGTTCATATATAACTGTAACATGAAACAGACGATGCATTTTGCATGTGAAAAATACCCACATCAAGAATAAATCATTAACCGACATTGAAAGCCTTGAAAACCATAACCTATACGTCTATAGTTCGCACCTTACGCCGTAGAAGCGTAACGAATTCGATAGAGACTCTAAGTCTTTGTCAACGATGGAATGACAACCTGTAGCACGAGTTAAGTCAGCTATTTCGCTACTTGCAACAATTGAAACTCTAGAACAAATTAGGGTTAGGTTTTCTTACCTAAGAACGAAGTCAGAATCGCTGGAATAGTGACTTGATAGTGATGGACAAGCACGTAGAATAGCAGAAACAATTCTCCAGAACCACTCCCTCTCTTTCACTCACTTTCTCTCTCTTTCCTTCTCTTTCTTCTCTCTTTCCTCTCTAGGGTTTGGAAAATTCGTATGTGAAGGGAGAGAGGGGGTTGAAAGCCCTTATATAGGCCCAGAACTGATGGGAATGGCCCCAGGGCCAAGGTATACTTAGGTTATGTCCAAAGAGCGTCTGTTTCAGCTCAACGGAGCACTTCCGGAGCCCCCCCCTTGAGTCAAAGGTCGGACTTAAGCTCCCTGACCATGGATCTAGGTCGAGTTAAGTTTTCAGTTCGATTGGATTTACAGATTGCCCGTGGTGGACCAGTTTCAATTCAACGATCCACGATCACCAATCAGGGCCACAAGTACACTGACCTGTGTATGAAATTTCCCCTGATCTGAGGGTGTATTTGGGTCAGATTCTGACGGTCTAAATTCTTATATTTGGCCAACAAGTGACAAGTCTTAGATTACTTAAATTTAGATTTTTATTTCTAAAATATCCACGTTTCTCACACACTTCACTCCGAGCTTAAGCGAATAGTCCCGGGACACTATCTGGATTTGATTTTCGAGATGGTTGTCAAGCCCAGCAAGGCGGTCCTTAGCATTTAGTCTCGTGGTCATCGGACTTTCGACGTGCGTTCCATCTCCGATACGGAGTTTCAATGTGCTCCTGAGAGCAACTGGGTAATGAGATTGATCCTAGATTTCAGGGTAACCTAGCGTCAATGATTCTACAAGTTTTGGGTCTTGCAGATCGTATTTAAAGTGATTCAAACGGATTTCACAGCTAATCTAGTTTAACACTTAGTTAAACTTGTCTAATTTCTAAAGGATTTGGTCCTGAGTGATTCTGCCTGAGGTGGTACTCGGGTCTTTGTACGGAATTTTCCGAGGTGTTACAAAAGGGGATTTGAGGCTTTAGGATTGAGTTCTGAGAAGTCAATTAAGGTGTTATGATCGACTCATTGCCCAAGGACGTCTAACTCCAGGTTGGCAAAAATCTGGGGCGTTACATGCTTTCTATTGTTTCTGATAACAGGTTTGATTCTGAATTTGAATGCGCATGAAAGCGGAATCTAGAACTCAACTTATTGATTGCAAAACCAATGAGAACGAGCAAGAAGACGATAACAACGGTGGAGAACAGAGTTCGTTGTGGGCACGGCGAGAGGAATATGAATCTCAACCATTGAAGCAGGAGGGTTAGATTGAAAATATCTTATGACTTAATAGAAGAGCTTGAACATGTAAGAGAAGAGATCCAAGGGGAAGAAGAAGACATTTTCATGTAGAAAATCTCCGTTCTTGATCAACGCCTATAGATCATTGGATGCTTTGTTTGATGTTTGTGTTCTTAAGTGCAGCACCACCAAGACTCCACAACCAAACATTGAGTGTGGAAATCCAAAACGTTGACGTATACAGGTGTACTCTTATCCAAACAATGTGCTCTATAATCACAATTCCCATGCTAACTTGCTACAATGTTGCGAATACCGTGACGGGACAGTTTTACATTGCACTACAATATTATACGTGAATCCAAACAGGCCCCAAATGTACTAGTCTTGAGAGGTTGATACAAACTTAGTTCTAAGGACAACCTAACACCAAAAACTAAAGGCTTATGGCAGGACAACCTTACTAGAACATTTGTAAGTATTAAAAACCCAACCAATAAAGAGGCAAAGGGAATAACAAATAGAATAAGCTAAGTTATTACAACATTCCTGCAAGTGCATAAAAATAAATTACACCATTCACCACAAATGCTGAAAATAAATTACAACATTCACACACATAGGCACATTCAACCATCCATCACAACACCAGGAATTATAGTGGTTCGCTTGTGTACACCAACTGTTAGAAAACAGCCACACAACTACTCCACTCCTAATATCCACTCCCTCGAGATATTAGTGTTCACTATGAAAAAGGTTTTCCAAGTTTCACCTTAAAACCTTCACAATTGTGTCTTTGATTGGGCTTACACAATTTCAAAAACCCCGTACTCTCAGATTTTCTGGATCACCTTAGATAAAACCAAAAAGAAATTTTTCTGGCACAACCTCAAAAAAAAAAAAAAAAAAAAAAGAATGTACAAAATGTAAATGTACTTATCTTGAAATTCTCCTTTGAAGAAGCCTGACAGAACCGATCCGATGTAGACGAAGATGTTCAATGTCCTGTCTCACAGATGAAAAGATTCTACTTCTAAATGATTTTTAAATTAAATCAACCTGGGCTAGCTTGATTTGATTTTGATCTCAAGAAAGGGGAAAACACAAATCCCTTCTTAAAGTAAGATTGGAATAGAGATCTCAAAATCAAATAACAAAAGCTAATTAAAGAGAATATTAAATGAGCACAATATAGCTTAAAAATATCACCAACTTATCTCTTAGAGTGGTGTCTTGATTTCACTTTTAGTGAATGAATAAACTCTGAAATTCGTGCTCTATTTATAGGTGAAAATACTGCTCTCTCTTTTGGTCTAAGGGTTGGTTCGACTAGTCGAAGGACCAACAAAATTTCAAATTTTCTGGTGCGATAAGATAAGGCCGTTACTGGACTGGTCAAGTGGCTCGCTCGACTGGTCGAGCCATGCACTCGACTAGTCGAGTGAGACCAGAAAAGCTTGCTAGACTTTGAGTCGAGTCTGCACGACCGGTCGAACATTGTTCACTCGACTGGTCGAGTAGTCTCCATGACTAGTCGATGGTCCAATAGAAAATTTCAAAAATTAGCAACAAACCTTGGACTAGTCGAGAAACCTCTTAGACTGGTTGAGCCAATACTTAGACTAGTCGAACAAGGTCTAAGACTAGTTGGGAAAATGACCTATAAACAAAAGTAATAACCCACAAAAAATATGCAATGACTATGACACAATCTAGGGTCATCCAAACCTGTTTGTGAGTAGGAACACTTGAAACATCATTCGCTTCAAATTTTTGAATAATTGTGATACTTGAAGCTTGAGTTTGAACTTGAGTTTGGGATACGCTTGAGTTCTTGAATCTTTAGCGTTCAGTAGTTGAACTTCAATCTTGAACTTGAGTTCTTGAATATGATCTTGAAACCATGAACTTCAACATATTTCACTTCAACTTGAAGATGTGGGTAAGATCGATGAAGATCCAGAGAACTTAAAAATGTATGAACGTGATCACTTCAACTCAAAGCATGATATAAATACTAAATGGTTTGATACAATAAAATTTGACAATACAACGGGTGCTAGATTTACACAATAGCACTTACAATCTCCCCCTTTGTCAAATTTGTGACAAAACAAAATAAAGAGAATCATGCACTAGTTATACACACAATAAAGAATCATGTACCAAAAGAGTAACAAATGATCAATAAACACATCTCCCCACATCTCCTTCTTATTCCATTACTCCCCCTAAATCCAGGAGAGGTGATTTGCAGAATCTGAAAAAAAAACTTCATACATACTACAATTCATATTCCACAATCACATATCTTTACAATTTCTCCCCCTTTTTGTCTCAAAAAGACAAAGGAAAGAAAGATAAAGATAAGAGAAGTAAATGAAATAAGATAGAAAATATCACCATGATAATCAAAATATCAACAAAAATTACAATATCAAGTCAACATACTAAAAAGTAAAAGTATGTCCAAGAAAATATCCCAACACACATGATCCCAACATAAATCCAAGAGTAGAAATATAATACATGTCCAGAAAGAAATAAACAGCTAATCAGATCTAGATGATGAGCAGGAGGAATAGAAGGATCTATATGATGCAACCCTATTAATGCGCCTAAGATATTTGCGCATGTATTTAAATTGATTTTCTTGGGACACATGCATACCCTCTACTTTCTCCTCAAGGGATTGCAAACGATCATAAAAATCAGGTGGTTGAAAGTCAGGATCAGCTGCAGAGTCTGACTCAATCTCATCAAATATGTCATCCATATTGACATCATCTTGAGGCAAAACATCCTCCTCTTTAGTTGCTTCAGCTGCTCCTCTAGCACCCACATCAACTTGGCCTGGAGCCAACCTCAAATTCATCTTATTTATGTTCGAGTTGTTGAAGGAAAGATGGTTAATGGGAGCTTCTCCAACAGGCATAGCCACTAGACTATGGGTGGCTAAGACAGTCATAAGATAGGCAAATAGTATATCACTATGACCTGGATGGAGACGGAACTGAATCATGATGTAATAGATAAGAGATGGAAGAAATACAGAGACACCAATAACAATAGAGTGAAGGATGAGAACCATGAAAGTAATGAGCTCAGTCTTGTTACCAGACCTAAGATAGACATTAGAGATGAAAATTCGATGGATAACCCTTTATTTGGGTAATATAAATTTGGAACTGAGCGCATTCCCGGAACTCCATTCCGCATTCATGTTGCATAACACTCTAGTGAGCATCATTTTCTCATACTAAGAAGGTTTTGCTACAAGAGTAGAATGAGAATACCATCATCATTAATTGAAGATCCATCAATCCAGATATTAAATGACGGTCCACTTCAATAGGACCTTCACTAGTTGTAAGTGTAAAAGTTAGATTCTCAGATAAGAAGTTAGTTATATGCAAGCATACATGGCCTGCGCAATAGAACGGTATGCCGGACCTCCCTAATTTAAAATGTTATCCCATCCTACAGTTTGAAGGAGATGAATATTGCCAAATGGTTCGAAGTGATTAGAGTTGACCGTCCGTTCAACAATCACGTTGCGAAGACGTATATCCCACACATACTTGGGGTCTTCTTCGGGTGACTGAAGATGTCGCACCGTGATTGGAGCAGAATGAGAAGAAGAAGGACCATGAGTGGGTTTCTTCTTCCCTAGCAACAAGAAAGACAAGGAACACAAGCAATGCAAGAAAGGAAGAAAGGGTTTCAAAGAAATTAGATTTTTAGTAAGAAAAATCAACAAACCACCATAAACCTTGAAATAAACTACAAAAACAAGGAAATGGAAGTGCAAAGAACTTAAATCTACAAGGAAATTGAAAATGATGCACTAACTATGAAGGAATCGAAGGTGGGTTGGACAGGTTGTACTAGGGCTGGTTGGGGAAGATGAAACAAATGATGAAAAAGTGCTTTTTGCACAATAAAATCCCCCAAACTTGAGTGGCTCGACTGGTTGTGCACCACAAAAATTTAGCAATTTTACATATTTTTGAAATTTAAAATTTTACAAAAATAAATAAAATAAAAACATGCAATATATTACAAATAAACACAAACATTTCAGTTCATATTGCACATACCCATAACCAATTTCAACTTAGCAAACTGTTTTTGTCAAGCGGCTTTGTAAATATGTCAGGAAATTGATTTTCAGTCTGAATATAATCCACTGAAATAATCTTATCTTCTATTAATTCATGAATATAATAATATCTAATGTCAATATCACTACCAAAAAAAGGGGCAAAGATATAGACCACGTTAGTTTTTTGCTACGGTTATAAACCATAGCTACGTTTACTACGGTTTTAATCTGTAGCTAAAAAATTGACACACCATTAATAATTAATGGTGTTGTAAGGGGCTTTATGGGGCCTTAAAAAATATATATGTTCTATCTAAGCTGTCCATCTATTTGGAAATATTACTTTAGATCATGAAATCAAAAATTAGCTAGATGGAAGGCTCAAGTGGACCACACGGTAGGAAACATGGAGATTAAATCACATTTGCTTTCTATGGTGTGGTCCACTTGGAACTTAAATCTACCTGAAGTTTGGTATCATGAACTAAAATAATTTAATAAAATTAAGGGTCGGAATGGATAAACCAAATACATCATGGTGGCCCACGGAGCCCCTGTCAGGATCGTTCACGGTCCGTGCACGAAACAACGCCCAATTTTGGGCGCGCACTCAAAACAGAGCCACGCCCAAAATTACTTTATCTCCCCCTCTCTCTCTCCGTTCCCTAATCCCCCCCTCTCTCTCTCTCTCTATTTCCCAATCCTCTCTCTCCCTCCCGATCTCTGCTCCATTTCTCTCATTCTCCTCCCTCTCTCTCCACTGCATCTCTGCCTTTAGTTCTATCTCTCTCCATTGCAGCAGCCGTGAAGCTCCTACCCGAAGAAAAACATGCCGTACACATGCCATGAAGCTCCTCTCCATAGGTTTGATATCTTCTTCTCTTTTTCTGTCTTTCAGATTTGATACATGCTAATTGTTTGATGAAATGGCCTACTATCTGTTTGTTGAAATGGCTAGATGAAATGGCATGTTATCTGTTTGATGAAATGGCTAGGTTTCATCCATTTCCGTCTGGATTTCTTCTCGTTAGGCCTTTTATGCTGTTTTTGTACATTGCATAGATGCTTTACATGATTGGCATAGCCCGGTTTATCTTTTTGTTGGGCCAGCCCGATTATTACTATAAATCTCATGTTCAATGAATTCAAAAAAAAAAAAAAAGAAGAAAAGAAGGTATGCCATGAGGCAGAGATGCTTCAAGATTGTTGTCTGCAATCCTCACAAAGTGCTAGGTTGGAATCCTGTATTTTTCTTGTGGTTCCAAAGGATCCAGCTACTACTACAAGAAAACCAAGAACAGGGTTCTTTCTTCTCCTATTTCACCTGACTTGGTTTTAAGAACATGCTTTTCAGGCCTTCCACTTTTAGATCCTTCAACTTGAATCAACTCACTCCTAAACGGGCAATTCTTGGTCTCTCCATAGTTCATGGCCAAACCATCTATGTCTACTTTCCCTACTCTTATTACCTACTAGTGCGACAAATGCATTCATTTAATCATATCCATCCTTGCATTGCCAGTCATCCATCTCGATATTCTCATTTCAGTTACACTCATTCTACGAACATGCTACTCCTTGAATGCCCAACATTATGTCCCGTAAAGCATGGCTAGTTACACTGCAAGACAGCCATGCCTGCAAGACAGCCATGCAGAACAGACAGTATCATGTAAGCTAAACTTTTTGCAGTCACACTAACCGAAATTAAAAGAATAGCCAAGTGATTTAGAAAGCACATTTGATTTTTAGATTTTTTTATTGCATCTTATTTTCCACCTAACATGAACCACCTGATTGATGGTTGTCATTCCACCCAGGTGGGTCTATTGGGACATGTGGATGCGTGTGAGGTGGTGGTTTTTTTGAATGTGTACCATCATGTATACTAGTTAGAGGGAAATGCAACAAACAACAGAAAAATTCCAGCTATTGGTATGGATCAGTCTCATTTTTAAGACATTTATCTTTACACTGGCCCTAACTTTTGTACAAGTTTGACATGCTAAGGATGTGGGGGGTTGGTGAGAAGAACATCAATGCATGCTATGTTGGCGTTAATCGGCAGTAGGTTATGAGTTTTCTATGAAAAATGATTTTATTTATTTAAATCAAAATCGATTGCATGCATCTAGCAATACATTAACTTGTTATGTAGCAACATCTTTCCAAAAAGTATACTAATGCATAGTAAATCTATACCATAAAAGGTAACCCCACTACCAAGATCATATCATGTAAAAAAAATCAGGTAGGTTTGATCATCAAGTGTCATCTCACACACATTAGAATCAATGAACAACTGATAGACTGACTAAACATTCATTCATGTTCTAATATTGATGAGTCCATCAACCATATTTTAATTATATAGGTGATCTTTATGGTGGGACCTATCATTTTCATGGTATAGATTTTCTTCACATGTGCAATGTTTGCAATAAAAATAATGTTGCATAAGTTATCATATTACACACTACCTAGCTGGGACAAGACTGATACTGATAGTGATGAAATAAAAATTTGAGAGAGCAAACCTTTATGCACACACCAAGCTTACGACCGCAGATGCAACAAATTACTAGGTTTCTTTCCCTAGTAACAACCTCTTGATAGAGAAGCATTACATACAGTTAAGGACTTCACATGAGAACAACAGTGTACCAAGTAAACAACTCCTTGCATTGCCGGTCCCAAGTCCAAGTAAAGGAGGAGGGAGAATTGGCATCAAGGTGAGTTGTGTACTTTTCATTCATTTTCAGAGAGACATTTTAAAAATGCTTGATGGTTAATTTCAAGAGTTTTCCTATAAAACGTATTAGTAATGGCTTCTTCTACTACCATCTGAGGACCTCAAAGGCCCAACTAACTTGAGATTTTTATATGCAGGTTGATGTATTTTTAGCCCCACAGATCAATGTTGCCACTGCAAGGTTCAATATTGAAATGGTAAAGTTTTTAACTATTTATTTTATCTTTATTTTTTCCAGTACTTCATAAATAATTTGATGTCTTAGCCTCCTATCACTATTTGTACATATGTCAATCTCATGAGTCTTACTTTTTGTAATTTTCTTACCCTTGTAGTGATTATCAGAAGCAGTGGACCATCATTGAAAGATTACCCTTGTAGTGAGTCCAAGTACATGTTTGCTTCCCTTCTGTTGGTATTTTCTTCTACCTTTCCTTGTAATGCTTTCGATTACATTTTCTTTCTCGGGGTTTGCTAAATTTTTTTATTACAATCTTAAATCAGACAATATAGGAAATAGTGGCGGCAGGTGGGATGGATAGGTCTCGCAAGGATGGGCACTAAAATTGAGCTTCACAATGAGGTATTAAAATCTATCTTTATTATTGAAATACAAAAAAATGAACATATGATGGTAAACTACATCTCTAACTCATAAATCTTTTCCCCATTGAAGTCAAGAATGTACGCCATCAATAGAGCAAAGCCTTGGAGTGTAGAGGTGAATTTCCCTTTCGTTGATTGGCTGTGTTGGTCTTGTGTTCATCTATGTATTCTACAACAAGGAATTAAAAGTCATCAGCATAAGCCCTCTATACAATCCATGACTCGTAATCCCACTACCTAGGTAACTCTCATCTGGAGGGCTGTTACAAGCTTGAGCTCCGCCCGATGGTACTAGGATCAAACTTGACATAGTAGCCCAACTCCTAGCCTCGTGCAAACCCTACTACAGTTTGCTAGGGAGATCGTAGGTAGTTCTTGGAAAGCAAATAGAAAACAAGGCTGGAATTTCCAACTCCATGTGTTAGGAGAAACAATATCCGCCCTTCTCAAATTTTTATTATAAAAAACTATGATTTAAATATAATGATGCTACAATCATGAATTAAATGGGTTTGTCTCTTTCTTATGTTTTGATTCTTCTTTATGTGAAGTTTACTCTGTTTATGATGTGGTTTTGTTCTACAAAAGGTATTGTTTACATATGGTGTTTGGTATTTATGAAATGATGAGATATAAGATTGAAATTCTGTGAATTGTAGGAACCCAAGTTATTTTTCTGATGAGATACTCCATTTTGCACTTAAGGTTGTATTTGATTTATGTGTCCCTTTCTTCCATTTCTATATATGTTCCCTTTAAAAAAAAAAAAAAAAAAAATCAATGGAGAAGAACAAAGTGTGTGCTATGTTAGACCGAATGGCTTTTGGGAGATCATTTAATGTTATTGTTGTTTCAGTCCTATTTTGAACCATAACATATGTGGGACAACATATGTGGGACAACATTTGACCTCTATGCACCGTGGCAACTGATTTCGAGCTGCGAATTCAGAAGCAGCTCGAATAGTATCCCTCTATGAAGAAGAAAAGGAAAAAAGAAAAAGCCAAGAAAAAAAAGTAATACCAATCAACAACAACATAGTAAGCAGAAAACCTTCTGTATGCACAAAAGCTATAGAAGTTGAGCTTAATTATTGTAAGTGCTATTGTTTATAGCCCTCTTTTGTTGTCAAATTTATGGTGCCAAAGACACTGTTAGGAAGCTTGCATATGTGAAGATCAAAGCTTTACTCAAGATCAACTTTGATGGACAAGCACTGCTCACAAGTCAAGACTCGAGGAAGTGAGTTTGTTCGACTTAATTCAAAGACAATGATAATGGAAGAAGTTTTCAAGATCAACCTCAAATCTCAGAAGAAGCTTTCAAGATCAACCTCAAGATCTCAAGAAGATTTTAAGTTTGAACTACATCAAGACTTCAAGCTTCACTACTTTCAAGGTCACGTGTCTTAAGTTTCAATGTCCTTACTTCACTTTGAGGTATGACTGACAGTAGGTTGACCTTAGAGTAGGCCATTTTGGATACATAATTCATATATTTATATAAGAGAGTTTGACCTGTTCTAAGACTAGTTTGGACTTTGTTCGACTAGTCCTAGCACTGGTTCGACCTGTTTAAGGATTTCCTGGATCAGTCGTAAGTTTATTACAAAATTCAGAAATTTTCTATTAGGCTTCGACTAGTCCTGGGGACTGTTCGACTAGTCGTAGGAACAGTGTCGACTGGTTCTTCGACCAGTCGTAGACCTACGACTCAAACTACAACGATGATTGGCTTCGACCAGTCGTGTGTAATCTTCGACCAGTCGAAGGTGCCTTACGACCAGTCGATGGTGCCCTACTACCAGTCGTGAAACTGTCTTATCTTATCGCGCCCGAATTTTCAAACTTCTGTTAGACCTACGACCAGTCGTAGAGGTTTTTAGACTAGTCGAAGACGTGATTTATTCACTTATAAATATAGCACCAATCTCAAAATAAAATAGATCATTTAAGCAATTAAAATCCGGCCTTCTGAGAGATAAATCTGTGCTCTATTTAAGCTAAGTGTGCATATTTAATATCTTCTTTCTTTAGCTTTCTTAATTGATTTTGTTTGTTGTATTCCAATTAGATTTGAAAAGAGGAAGTGTTGTCCTTCCTTTTTCTGGAATCAAAATCAATTAAAGCTAGCCCATTTGTTTTAATTTAAAATATATTAGAAATTAGAACCATTATATAGTGAGTATTGGACATTGAACTTTGACATTCAAATCTCTACTCCGACTTGGTTCTTCTGGGCTGCTACAACAAGAAGAAAAACAGGTATTTTACAATTTGTGTAATTTACTTTATTTAGTTTTATTTGAGGTTAAGCCAGAAAAATCTCATTGTATTGGTTATCTGAGGAGAGCCAGGAAAACTCAGAAAAGAGGGTTTTTGAATTGTGTAAGCCCTTTGAAAAAGACACAATTGTGAAGGTTTTTGGTGAACCTGTGAAAACCTATTTGATAGTGAATGCTAATATCTCCTGTGTGAGGATATTAGGAGTGGAGTAGCATTCTGTGTGGCTGTTGTTGAACAGTTGGTGTACACACAGGCGAACCACTATAACTCTTTATGTTGTGTGGATGTGTGCTTTATTTTCATATCATTAATTATTCAGTTGAGGAATGTATATGTGGTTGTGAATGTTGTAATTATTTTTTAAGCTCAGTGGGAATGTTGTAATAGTTTAGATTTAAATTTCAGCAATTTATTTCTAGCTATTCCTTTATTAAGTTTGAGCTTCAGTTTCTTTAATTGTTCTTGTAAGGTTGCCCTGCCATTTTTATGGTGCATGGTTGTCCTGAGAACAATCAATATTTGAAATTGCTTTTTATTCCTCCGTACAGTTTGAATGTATTTATTTCTCTACAGTTTGAGTTCTTGATACAAAGACTTTTCTAGAAATCAGGTTGTCCTACCATAAATTTTGGTTTTTGGTATAAGGTTGTCCTTAGAACAATTTTTTTATTAATCTCTCAATACTTATTTATTGAGGTTGCTATTCATTTCGGTATTGTGAATTGATTTACTTTATTTGGCTATCTTGTTATTTAAATTCCGCTGTAATTATTTTAAAGTTGGCATAGTCCTATTCACCCCCCCTCTAGGACATATAGCTTGGTTATTTCAAGTGGTATCAGAGCCAAATAGCTCATTTTTAATTGTTATTCTTGGATTTATTTCCTGAGCTAATGATCTAAGCTTTATATAAGATGTCAAATTTTGATAGCCTTTCAGTCACTAGGCCTCCACCTTTCGATGGCATCAATTATGCCTATTGGAAAGCCAGGATGAGGATCTTCCTCAAATCCATGGATGAAAATGTATGGCTAGCCACAGTGAATGAATGGACCCCTCCTACCACTGAAGTGACTGGTGTTAATGGTTAAAAAACAACAAAAATAACGGCTTATTTTTCTTGGACCACACTTCAGAAAAGTGAGAGTAGTGCAAATGCTAAAGCACTAAATGCAATTACATGTGCACTATCACCGGATGAATTTAAAAGAATTATATCCTGTGATTCTGCAAAATAAGCTTGGGATATATTAGAAATGACACACAAGGGTACTTCAATTGTCAAGAAATCTAAGATACAAATCCTCACAACTAAATTTGAGAAAATACGTATGGAAGAAAATGAAATATTTATGGACTTCTATACCAGATTGAATGACATTGTAAACTCTATATGGGGTTTAGGCGATAAAATCCCTGAAAGCAAGATATGTGCTAAAATATTACGCTCACTTCCTGAACAATTCAATTCTAAAGTAACCGCAATCCAGGAACTTCGTGATACGAACAATATGAGGGTTGAGGAATTAGTTGGCTCATTACAGACTTATGAGTTAACCTTCAAAGCTCCAAAAGGTAAATCGATTGCCTTAAAAACTTCTAAAAATATTTTTCATGAAAATGATTTAAACTTTGATTTTGAAAACTCTGAAGATGATATGGCCCTTTTGGCGAAAAAGTTTTATAAGATTTTTAAAAGTAAAAAGAGGGTTGATCTTCAAAAAGCATATGATAAAAAGAAACCTAAGACTAAATCAAGAAAGTCATTGAAAGACAGTCAGTGCTACAACTGCCATTTGTATGGGCATTTGGCTAACAAATGTCCTAATAAGGGCAAGTCGAAAAAGAAAAGTATGATGGCTACTTGGGATGAGTCCTCTGATTCTGAAGTCTTTTCTGAATCAGAAGATTCAGAAAATGAGTCAGGTAATGAAGTTAAAGCTCTTATGACTCTAGCAAAATTCACTTTTTCAGATAATGATGACTCTACAAGTGAAGAAAGTTTGAATAGTGAATGTGAAAATGAAGATGATCTTTAAGATGCCTACAATGCCCTATACAAGGAAAGTTGTAAAATTACTGTGAAATTGAAACTTCAAAAAGAGAAAATTTCTAAATTCAAAGAAATTTATGAATCTCTTGTTTTAGAAAAGTTCCATATTTTAGACTGTTTTGAAAAGACAAAATGCGATGTGGATTTTAAAATCTCCCAAAATGAAAATCTTAAATCTGAAAATGAACAACTAAAACATGAAGTCTCTTCTCTCTTGAGTTTAAAGGAAACCTGGAAATATGCCCAAGGTGATCCTAAATTAGAAAAACTCTTATCAAGATCGAGAAAATGTGGCGATCGATCCGGTCTGGGCTTTGATAAGAGTATTCTTCCTAAACCAAAGAACACTCCTCCCAAGTTTGTAAAGGGAGAGACCTTAAACTCAAAAGGAAAAGATCAAATGTTTTCTAAAAACTCTAAATCTTTTCAAAAACCTAAAAGTAATTATTTCAACTATAAAAAACAAAACCAAAACACGTTGGCTGAAAAAATAGTTGATTTACTTAAGGAGCTTCTAAAGTCTAACTCAATAGGTCATACTTATAGTTCTTACAAACGAAAGAAGACCAACTACCCACCCACCTAAACCCAAAATGTTATGAAATGGGTTCCAAAGTCACTTGTTTGGTTGCTCACACTGCTTTCAAAGCTAAAGCCACTCTAAATGGTACCTAGACAGTGGATGCTCAAGGCATATGACTGGTGATAAAGGTTTATTCACCGATCTCAAAGACATGACTGATGGTTCAGTCACATTTGGTGATGGCAGCAACTGCAAGATTATGGGCAAGGTACGGTTCAACTTTATAACCTTCCTTTATTAAAAAATGTCTTATATGTAAAAGGTCTAAACATAACTTACTTAGCATATCTCAAATATGCGATAATAACCATAGTGTACGGTTTTCTAATCAAAGCTGTGAGATACTAAATAACAAAGGCTCGGTAATATTAATTGGACGAAGAACGTCTAAAAACTGCTATATTGTAAGTGAATCTAGCTCATCTAATCAATTATGTTACATGGTCCATACAGACGAGACTGATTTGTGGAACAAACGTCTTGACATGTACACTACTACTGAAATCTATATAGATTGAGCAAACAAGAACTTATAAGAGGTCTACCCAAACTACAAAAATGGATAAAATATGTGGTGAATGTCAGATTGACAAACAAACAAGGAACTCACACAAAAAGGTGAATTCCAATACCACATCAAGACCACTCGAGCTTCTCCATATGGATCTTGTAGGACCTATAAGGATAGAAAGTCGAGGTGGTAAAAGATATATCTTGGCAATAGTGGATGATTTTACCAGATATACATGGGTTGTCTTCTTAAGGGACAAATTAGAAACCCTTGAAGAAGTGAAAAAGGTTCTCAAAAGGATTCAAACTGAAAAGAGTTCTCAAGTCAGTAAGATTCGTAGTGATCATGGATCTGAATTTGAGAATAGCAGTTTTGAGAAGTTCTGTAGCGACTAGGGAATATTACATGAATTCTCAGTGCCTAAAACTCCTCAACAAAATGGTATTGTTGAAAGAAAAAATAGAGTGTTTCAAGAAATGGCTAATGTCATGTTGAATAGTATGAAGCTCTCTAAGAATCTTTGGGCTGAAGCAGTCAATACAGCTTGCTACATCATTAACCGGGTTTACACTAGTAAAGGTAATAATAAAACGGCTTATGAAATGTGGTTTGATAAAAAGCCTACTGTCAAATACTTTCGAGTTTTTGGCAGCAAGTGCTATATTTTACGAGATCGTGAAAATCTAGGAAAGTTTGATATAAAGAGTGATGAAGGGATCTTTTTAGGATACTCTTTAAACAGTCGAGCTTATAGGGTTCTGAACAAAAGGACCGGTGTGATTCAAGAGTCCATCAATGTGGTCATTGATGATCACTTGAACACACCAGTGTCAAGTTCAGATAATGATGAAGTTCTTGTAATTGATAAATCTGATACTTCATCTAATCAGACTGATTCTGATCTGAGGACTGTTAAAGATCATCCAACCACACAGATTCTTTGAAACCCTCTCACTGGTGTTCGTACCCGTAGACAACTTGAGGATATATGTAATTACGTATGTTTTACATCCCAGATAGAACCATCTAACGTAAAGAAGCTCTTGCTGATGAAAACTGGATTGTTGCAATGCAAAAAGAACTTAATCAATTTATTCAAAATGATGTCTGGTATCTTGTTCCTAGACCTAAAGATAAATATATTATTGGAACAAAGTGGATTTTTAAAAATAAGTCTGACGAGCTTGGGAATATTATTCGAAATAAGGCAAGATTAGTTGTACAAGGGTACACTCAAATTGAAGGTATTGATTATGATGAAACCTTTGCGCCAGTTGCTTGTCTTGAATCAATCAGACTTTTTATATCCATGGCATGCTCTAAAAAGTTTAAAATTTTTTAAATGGATGTAAAGAGTGCCTTTTTAAATGGTGATTTACATGAAGAAGTGTATGTTGAACAACCTATAGGATTTGAAGATCCTAAGTTTACTGATCATGTATACCGTCTTAAAAAAGCTCTCTATGGTCTAAAACAAGCTCCCAGAGCATGGTATGAGAAATTGACTAAGTTTTTATCTTGTCATAATTTTTAGATGGGAAGTGTTGATAAAACATTGTTTATTAAGAAACATAACGAAGATATCTTAATGGTTGAAGGAGAGGAAGGAGACCGAAAGGAGCGTTATAGTTTAAACTGACAGCTTTTCCGACAATCAGATTGCGCATTCGCAAATCACGTGCATGTGGTGGATCATCTTCAGGAGTCCTAAGATGACGTCTAGTGATAACATTCGATCTAGAAGAAGAAACACCTCTAGGATTTTTCTTTTTACCTCTAGGATCCATTTTCTTGAAGAAATACAAGAAATATCAAGAAAATAGAGATGAGTTTCTATAGATTCAGCAAATGAGAAGAAAAACTCAAAAACTTGAAGAACAAGTTGAAATAGACAACTACAATTAAGAAATTTAGGAGAAAAGACTAAGATTCTTCAAGAAATCAAGAAAAAACACTCTAACCTGAGCGAATTGAACAGTGGGGTTCGACTAGTCGTAGTTTGGCTCGTTGGAGAAGAGGAATGAAATGAAGAAGAAGTGGTTTTTCCTGAAATAAAGGCAATCAGCGCGCTACATGACTGGTCGTGGGACGTCCTCGACCGTTCGTGCCACGACTGGTCTAGCACGTCTTCGACTGGTCGTGTACAAAAAAAAAAAAAAACATGCATTTTTCAAGAAATTTTGAATATAAAACATTAAAGTATTTACACTATGATACGGAGATGCATGCTCAATCATTTTAAATTGCACATACCGAGATTGAATTTCAACTTATTAAACCTGCTTTTGTCGAGCGGTTTAGTGAAAATGTCAGCAAGCTGAGTCTCGGTTGGAATATATTCTAATGATATTTCTTTTTCTTTCACTAATTCACGGATATAATGAAATCTAATGTCAATGTGCTTAGTACGTGAATGCTGGATTGGGTTTTTTGAAATATTTATCGCACTGGAATTATCACAGTATAAAACCATCGAGTCCTGTGGATTCCATAATCACTCAACATACGTTTCATCCAAACCAGCTGAGTACATGCATTTCCAGCTGCAATGCATTCAGCCTCAACAGTTGAAAGTGATATGGAACTTTTCTTCTTGCTAGACCAAGAAACCAAGCAGTTTCCAATGTAGAAACAACCACCACTGGTTGATTTTCTTCATCGATATTACCCTGCCTAATCAGCATCTGAATACCCAGCTAATTTAACACTAGTATCATAAGGATACCAAAGACCTAGATTAACTGAACTTGCCACATATCGAATAATTCGCTTAACAGCAGTTAAGTGAGATTCTTTAGGATTAGACTGATATCTAGCACAGATTCCAACACTTAAAGAAATATCAGGTCTACTTGCAGTTAAGTAAAGCAAACTGCCTATCATGCTATGATATAATTTAATATCTACATCTTTACCTGTAGAGTCTTTTGAGAGTCTTAGAGTAGTACTCATAGGAGTATCAAAATTCTTACCATTCTCAAATCCGAACTTCTTAGTCAAGTTCAAAGCATATTTAGATTGCGAAATAAAAATTCCATCAGACTGCTGTTTTACTTACAATCCTAAGAAATAATTTAATTCCCCAACCAAGCTCATTTTAAACTTAGATTTCATCAAATCTGCAAACTCAACAGTCATGTTAGTACAAGTTGATCCATAAATAATATCATCAAAGTTGATATGAACCATTAAGATATCATCGTTATTTTTCTTAACAAAAAGTGTCTTATCGACACTACCCATTTGAAAATTATGACTTAGTAAAAACTTAGTCAATTTTTCGTACCATGCCCTGGGAGCTTGTTTCAAACCATAGAGAGTTTTTTTAAGATGGTATACATGATTAGTAAACTCAGGGTCTTCAAACCCTGTAGGTATTTCAACATATACTTCTTCATGTAAATCACCATTTAAAAAGGCACTCTTTTCATCCATTTGATAAATTTTAAACTTTCTAAAACATGCAATGGATATAAAAAGTCTAATTGATTCAAGGCGAGCAACTGGAGCAAAGGTTTTATCGTAATCAATACCTTCCATTTGAGTGTACCCTTGTATAACCAATCTTCCCTTGTTTCGAATTATATTTCCAAGTTCATCAAACTTATTCTTGAAAATCCACTTAGTTCCTATAATGTGTTTATCTTTAGGTCTAGGAACAAGATACCAAACATCATTATGAATAAATTGATTAAGTTCTTCTTGCATTGCAACTATCTAGTTTACATCAGAAAGTGTTCTTCTTTTACGTTACCGGTTCAATCTGGGATGTAAAGCATATGTAATTACATATGTCTCTAGTTTTCTTCGAGTTCGCACACCAGTGAGAGGGTTTCTAAGAATTTGATCAGTTGGATGATCTTTAACAATCCTTACTTCAGAATTAATTTCACTTGATGAAGTATCTGGTTTTTCAATTACAAGAACTTCATCATTATTTGAACTAGGTGCAGGTGTATTCAGGTGATCATCAATGACCACATTAATAGATTCTTGAATCACACCGATCCTGTTGTTTAGTACATGATATGCGTGACTGTTTAAAGAGTATCCTAAAAAGCTTCCTTCCTCACTCTTTGTGTCAAACTTTCCCAGATTTTCATGGTCATGTAAAATGTAGCACTTGTTGTCAAAAACTCGAAAGTATTTGACAGTTGACTTCTTATTGAACCACATTTTATAAGCCATTTATTATTGGATTTACAAGTATAGACACGATTAATAACGTAGCAGGTGGTATTCACTGCTTCAGCCCATAAATTTCTAGGGAGCTTCATGCTATTCAACATACATTCCCATTTCTTGGAGCACTCTATTTTTCCTTTCACAATACCATTTTGTTATGGAGTTTGGGGTGCAGAGAATTCATGTGATATTCCCTGATCACTACAGAATTTCTCAAAACCTGCTATTTTTCAAACTCGGATCCATGATCACTTCGGATCTTACTGACTTAGAACATTTTTTTTAGTTTAGATCCATTTGATAATCTTTTTCACTTCATCAAGGGTTTCTGATTTGTCTCTTAAAAATGAAATCTAGGTGAATCTTGTAAAATCATCTACAATAACCAATATGTATTTTTTGCCACCTCGACTTTCCGTTCTAGTTGGTCCTATGAGATCCATGTGGAGAAGCTTGAGTGGTCTTAATGTGGTATTGGAGTTTACTTTTTTGTGAGAGCTCCTAGTTTGTTTACCATATTGACATTCACCACATATCTTGTCTACTTTTTGAATCTTAGGTAGACCTCTATAATTCTCCTTTGCTCAATCTGTATAAATTTCGGTAGTGTACATGTCCAATGCGTTTATGTCATAATTCTGTCTCATCGGTATGGACCATGTAGCACGTTTGATTAGATGAGCTACCATTGCTTACAATATAGCAGTTTTCAGAAGTTCTGCGACTAGTTAATATTACAGAACCCTTTTTATCTATAATCTCACAACCTTGATTAGAAAATTTAACACTATGGTTGTTGTCGCATATTTGAGATATTCTTAACAGGTTGTGTTTTAGTCCCTCACATATAAAATATTCTTAAATAAGGGAAGATTATAGAGTTGAACCGTACCTTGGCCAATAATCTTGCAGTTGCTACCATCACCAAATGTGACTGACCCATCAGTCATATCTTTTAGATCGGTGAATAAAGCCTTGTCACCTGTCATGTGTCTGGAACATCCACTGTCTAGGTACCATTTTGAATGGCTTGTTGCTTTGAAAGCAGTGTGGGCAACCAAGCAGGCAACGTTAAGAACCTATTTCAGAACTGTTTTGGGTTTAGGAATATAGTTGGTCTTTTTCTGTTTATAGTTGTGGAAATGACCTACTGAGTTAGATTTTAAGAGCTCCTTGAGTAAATCAACTATTTTTTCAGCCAGTGGGTTTCTGTTCTGATTTTTGAAATTAATATAGCTACTTTTAGGTTTTTGAAAAGTTTTTGTATTTTCAGAAAAACCTTGACAAACACCTTTTTCTTTTGAGTTTGAGGCTTCTCCTTTCACAGAGTTAGGAGGAGTACTCTTCTGTTTAGGAGGTATGTTTTTATCATAAACCAACCCGGATCTATCACCACATTTTTTAGATCTGGATAAGAGTTTTTCTAACTTTGGATCTCCTTGGGCATACCTCCATGTATCCTTCAAACTTAGAAGAGAAGATACATCATTCTTGAGTTTCTCAATTTCAGATTTCAAATCTTCAATCAGGAAGGCTTTGAATTCCAAAGCACATTTTGATTTTTCAAAACTATCTGAAATTTGAGATTTTTCTAAAACCAGTGAGTCGAAGCATTCTTTGAGTTTAAAAACTTTTCTTTTTGAAGTTTAAGCTTCACAGCAATTTTACAACTTTCCTTGTATAAGGCATTGTAAGCATCTTGAAGATCTTCTTCATTTTCATGATCACTATTCAATTTTTCTTCACTAGTTGAATCATCGTGATCTGAAAATGTGAATTTGGCTAGAGTCATAAGGTCTTTTACTTCATGGCCCGACTCGGTTTCAGAATCTTCTGATTCAGAAGTAGCTTCAGAATCAGATGATTCATCACAAGTAGCCAACATACCATTCCTTTTGGGTTTGTCCTTTTTAGGACATTTGTTTGCTAAATGCCCATATTCATGACAGTTGTAAGACTGACTGTCTTTCAAAGATTTTCGAGTTTTGGTCTAAATTTCTTTTATCATTTGATTGTTGAAAATCAACCCTTTTCTTACTTTGAAAATCTTATAAAACTTCTTTGCTAAAAGAGCCATATCATCTTCAGAATCAGAGTTTTCTTTTCGAAACATGTTTTAGAAGATTTCAAGCTATAGATTTACCTTTAGGAGCTTTAAAATTTAATTCATAGGTTTGTAAAGAACCAACTAGTTCTTCTAGCCTCATATTATCCGTATCACGAAGTTCCTGGATCGCGGTTACTTTAGAGTTGAACCGTTCAGGAAGTGAGCGTAGTATCTTTGCACACACTTTACTTTCTGGGATTTTATCACCAAGACCCCACATTGAGTTTACAATGTCATTTAATCTTGTGTAAAAGTCCATAAACATTTTATTTTCCTCAATTTGAATTTCTTCAAATTTGGTTGTGAGGAGTTGGACTTTAGATTTTTTACAATTGATGTACCCTCGTGTGTCATTTCTAATATATCCCAGGCTTGCTTCGCAGTATCACAGGATATGATTCTTTTGAACTCATCCGGTGATAGTTTAGCAAGTGATTGCATTTAATGCTTTTTGCATTGGCACTACTCTCCCTTTTCTGAAGTTGTGGACCAAGAAGTATAAGGTGTTATATTCTCATTGATTTTTGATCCATTGATACCAGTTTACTTCAATGGTAGGAGGGCTCCATTCAGTTACTGTAGCTTACCACACCTCACTCTCATCCATTGATTTGAGGAAGATCCTCATTCCTGGCTTTCTAATAGGCATAGTTGGAGCCATCAAAGGGTGGAGGCCTAGTGATTGATAGGCTATCAAAGTTTGACATCTTATATATATAGCTTAGATCGTTAGCTCAGGAGTAAATCCAAAATAAAAGCAATAAGAGCGAGCTATTAGGCTGCTGATACCACTTGAAATGGCCAAGCTATATGTCCTAGAGGGGGGGTGAATAGGACTATGCCAAATTAAAATTAAACAAACCGCGGAATAAACAATAAAGAGATAGCCTTACAAAAGTAAATCAATCACAATGCTGAAATAAACTCAACCTCAATTAACAAGTATTGAGAGGTTGATATGAATTCAGTTCTAAGGACAACCTTACACCATAAAAACCAAAGGTTTATGGCAGGACAACCTTATTTCTAAAGCGTCCTTTGTATCAAAAACTCAATAAAAATAAATAGCAAGGAATTGAAATATATTACTGAAATTTAAATCTAACTTATTACAACATTCCCCACACTTGCTTTGAAATGTAAATATTTACAACATTCACAACCACACATACATTCCACAACTTTGAATGATAAAAGGTAAAAGATTAAGCAAACATTCAATCCACAAGACAGAGAATTATAGTCGTTCACCTGTGTGTTCACCAACTGTTAAACAACAACCACACAGAATGCTACTCCACTCTTACTATCCTCACACAGGGGATATTAGCGTTCACTATCAAAATAGGTTTCACAGGTTCACCTAAAACCTTCACAATTGTGTCTTTTTAACTTGGGCTTACACAATCCAAAAAACCCCTCTTTCTGAGTTTTCTGGCTCTCCTCAGATAACCACACAAATGGAATTTTTCTGGCGAATCCCAAACAAAAACCAAAGGAATAGAAATTTTATGGAATTATAAAATACCTAGATTTCTCCTCTTGTAGCTGCCCGGAAGAACCAATTAGAGTAGAAGTACAAATATGGAAGTTCAATGTCCAATACTCACTTTACAATGGTTTAAGTTCTAATTGATTTTAAGTTTAATCAACTTAGGGCTAGCTGTATTTGATTTTGATTCCGTGAAGAAGGAATTAAGAATTTTCCCTTTTTCTAATCAGATTGAAATGTAAATCAAAATCAAATAACAATAAGCTAACAAAAGGAAATAGAATTATGCACAATATAGCTTAAAAACAAACACAGACTTATCTCAGAGTGGAGCCTTGAATTCATTTAATTTTTCAATGAAAAACTCTGAAATTCGTGTGCTATTTATAGCTACAGAAATTCGTCTTCGACTGGTCCTAGGGTCACCACGACTGGTTGAAGAATAAACTGATTTTTAAACTTTTGAGCGCGATTGGATCAAACCGTTGTACGATCGGTCGTAGGTAGTCTACGACTGGTCGAAGGCAATCCACGACCAGTCGAGACCCCTCTATGACTGGTCGTGCGACACTTAATTTAGTCGTTGGAGTTTGAGTCGTAACTTTACGACTGGTCGAAGGTCGAGTCGAGACCATCCCATGACCGGTCGAGCAGACTCCAGGACTGGTCGTAGCCGAACCAGAAAATCTAATAAATTATAACAATTCTAAGACTGGTCCTGGAACTTCTTAGACTGGTCGAACCAGTGCTAGGACTGGTTGAACAAGGTCTGGAGCAAGTCTTAGAATAGACCAAATTCTTGTATTAATATTCAAATGAATTATGTAGCCAAAGTGACCTACCCTAAGGTCAATCTATGGTTTATCATACCTGGGACATGAAGTATGGACATTGAAAACTTCATTTGCTTAGACTTTGATCATTATGAAGCTTGAGTTCTTCTTGATGCAGCTTGACTACTTCACAAGCTTTGAAATCAATGTCATTTTGAGTTGCACTTGAGTCCCAAACTATGCTTGAGTCTTGACCTTGAATACACGTGAACTTGAGCTTGAGTTCTTACATGTGAACTTGAGCTTGAGTCTTGAGCTTGAACTCTTCTTTAATATCTTCTATATTGTAGTTTGAACTAGCTTGAGGAATTCATCTTCTTGACATGGTGTCTCGAATAAATTTATCAAGATATAAACACAAGACACATACAGAGGTTTTGACACACAAAATTTGACAACCAAAGAGGAATCAAACCATAACACTTACAATTCCTTAGAGGGGGTGGCTAACAGTGAAGTGTGTGAAAGTATCCTGGTTTGTCAATTAGCGTGAGTGTTGAGTCAGCGGCCCCGTAGGAAGATCATTCAAGCGTCTGCCTCAACTGGATGTGTACTCGGAACTCCACAAAGGTAAATTTAGCCTCACATCCCATCTCCCAAAACACCCAGGTATATAATTCCCTAAAAGAGGATAGAATAACATACGTTTTAAAGTATAAAAACTATTTTGTAAAATCAGGAAAATCTTTAAGTTTTCAGCTTTTATTGATATATCGAGACAACCTCGATGAGATCGAACACCGGTTATCGATGTCCTCAGAATACAATCAATATCATTGAACTGAGGACTACTTGTGTCTAACAACCAAATTGATCTCTGGACTAAATTATCGATGAATCGATGGAACATTCGATATCATCGACATTCAAATTTCAAGATCATCGAGACGGCTCGATATAATCGAATCATGGTCCGTTTGTGTCCAACAAGCTTCTAAGGCAAATCATACATTTATTGATGGCTCAAAGGAAGTCTCGATATCCTCGGCATTCAAACTCCGATAATATCGATGGACCTTCGATGTTATCGATATTGGACCAAACTGTCCAGCAAGCTTTTTAGGCAAATCCTCTTTAAATGGTTCGAGGAATCGAGACCCCTTCGATAATATCGATATTCAAAAAATCGATCATATCGAATCTAGGTCGATATCATCGAATTAGGACAATGGAGTGTCTAGCGAGCTTTTAGGAAAATCTCCTATAAAAGATTGATAAATCGAATTAGTTATCAATATCATCGATATTTGAAATCCGATGACATCGTAGGAGGCTCGATAATATTGAAACTGTTGTCTCAAGTCTTAGCCTGCTCTCTTGCTTTTTCATTGCTGAGGAATCGAACCATGGGTCGATGTCATCGGAGTTCGAAATCCGATGAAATCGAAGCATGTTCGATATGATCGATCTGGGTATAAGAGTTTCAATGGTGAATAGTTCATATCATCGATTCATCCCTTGATGTCTTCGAAAGTATACGTTCGATGATATCGAAGATGGCTCGATGATATCGAACTCTGTAAAAAATTTGACAATTTTATTACCGTTGGATCTCTTTGCCTATTTAAGGAGAGCTTACTGTTGGTTGCTGTAGTGAGAAAAATAGAGAGAGCCTTGAGAGAGTCTTGCCTACTATTTACCCTAAGCTCTTTTTCTCATGGGAGTTCATCCTCCAACCCACCCTCATCATTGATATTCAATAGAGTGGATTGTGGAATGAACTTCCGCATTCAAGGATCATCTAGCTACACCTTAATTGCAATCACATTGAGCTGGGAGACCTTGAATGCTTAGATGCTTGGAATCACTCCGTCTCTAAAATAGGAAAACATTGAATAGAGTAGGATTCCAACATAACCTTGACCCAACCCGTCGCCATACATTAGAGCATCATCTGTGTTGGCGGTTCAAGGGAATTGAAGATTCGTCATCATCAAAGGAGGAGATCTTCATCACGTGCTTAATGGAGCTCATTTACTTATCTATAAGTCAATAGAGTCTAGAGATCCTACTGATCATTCCTTTGTGTAGGATTGGGTCACGGGTGATTCTCACCCCTTTCAAGTCCCTCATAGAGGCCTCCGACGGGAGAATACGTGGTGGGTGCTGTGTGTTGACCCTTACTCTTGGTGAGCATAAACTTAGGTCCTTAGTGTAGGTCCTTGGCTTGTGTGCCTAAAACCTAGATGCTATGTGTTAACCTTTGCTCTTGTGTAAGGCATAAACTCTAGGTTCCTTGTGTGGATCCTTGGCCTGTGTGGCCTAAAACCCTAGGTTCCTTGTGTGGATCCTTTGCTCGTGTGTTGAGCATAAATCCTGGTGTTGTGTGTTAACCCTTGCTCTAGTGTGGGTATAAACTTGTGTCTCATGGAGACATGTCTAGGTTCCTTGTGTAGTCTAGAGTCGACCTGTGTAGGTTGTGAAGGTTAGAGGTGAACCTGATTTGAAACCTCCGTTAGTGAAATCTGGTACACTCATGGTTGAGTGCGTCCGCCAGGAGTGGAGTAGGCATATAGCCGAACCACTATAAAACGACTGTGTTTGAGATTGTTATTTGCATATTCTTTTATTGTGTATACTTTAAATGATCATATGATGTATGATTATTTAGAACTGATAAATATCACATATCACATCTCATACACAGTCACTCTGTCCATCCATCATAGACTAAATTTATATATTGCTTAGATATTGAATAGTCTTGTGATTGGATCCTCTATTTGGCTTGGAAGGCATTAGATTTAAGATAAAGATATCTTGATAAATTGTTATATTAGATCAAGATAATGATGGTAGGATTTTAAACTATCATAAAATTTTATAAAGTCTTATTCACCCCCTCTAGGACACTTTGACTTATTCCTACTTCTACTAGAGCAGTCATTGCCACAATTTCAATTGGTATCAGATCGGGTCTCTCTTAAGGGTTTCACCGCCTAGAGAGTGATCTTGACTGAAGTTGGTAATATGGCCAAAGGAGAGCGCTCATCTGTACTAGACCTCCTGTATTTGATGGATCAAATTATGCTTACTAAAAGGCTAGGATGCATTACTTTCTGAGATCTTTGGATCATGATATTTGGGACATTGTTGAAAAGGGATATGTGCCGCCAACTGAACAAATAATACTTGAAAATGGCACAACTATCACCAAACCAAAATCTAAAGAAATGTGAACAACATTCAATAAAGAAAAACAAACTTCTGAAGTTAAAGTAACGAATGTTGTCTACTATGCTATGTCCCAAGAAGTCTTTAATCAAATCAGTATGTGTGGAACAGCTAAAGAAGCATGGGACTTGTTGGAAACAACTCATGAGGGAACCAGCACAGTGAAAAGATCCAAACTGCAACTCCTAACATCACAGTTTGAAAGTCTTAGAATGGAAGAGCATGAGACCTTCATGGAGTTCTTTACAAAACTGAGCATCATTTGCAACTCCATGGGTGGATTAGGAGAAAAATTTTCGGTCCCAAAAATCTGTAGAAAAATTCTCAGATCCTTACCGGAACGGTTCAACTCAAAAGTTACAACCATTGAAGAATGTAGAAACATGGATGAAATGAAAGTAGAAGACCTAGTAGGTTTCCCACAAACATTTGAACTACACTTCAAGCAAACTCCTAAAACTAAGAATACTGTTCTCAAAACCTCAAAACACACTACTAATGAGTATGAGGAAGTATCTCTCTTGGCTCAAAGGTTCAAAAGATTCTTCAACAAAAATCATGGCCGGCCATACAGAGGCAAACAGATAGACAACAAACACAATATAGGCAAACCTTCCAAAAAGTCCAGAGAACCTCAATGTTACAACTGTAGGAAATTTGGACATTTGTCCACTGAATGCCCCAACAGAAAAACTAAAGGAAAGGCCATGATTGCAACCCGGGATGACACTGAAGATTCAAACTCTACCTCAGTGATTCAGAAAGTGATGGAGACCAAAAGTCCTTGAAAATACTCATGGCCTCCACATCTACAGACATTCCAGTGATATTTGAGGAAATTAATTAACCTCGGATCAATGAGACATTTCCATCAGATGATGAGAAAGAAGAAGAAGAGGAAGAGAAGGATAAATTACAGGATGCTTATAATCAACTTTATATACATAGCGTCCAGATCCTTAAAAGACTTGGGATGAATGAAACTAAAAATAAATTGCTACAAATGGATCTGGATAAAACTTCAGAAATCAATACTCACCTGATCAATGATCTTCAACAATACCACTCTGAAAATGATAAGCTGGAAAGAATCAATTTATCCCTCAAATCTGAATCCTTAAAACTGACTAAACAGATTGAACTATTGGAAGATACAAATATGCATCTTAAGAATGAGAACCGCACAGTTAGGTTTGATGCAGAACAATCTAGGAAGTCTGTTGAACTAAATTACAAATTCTCCCAAGTAGTGAAAAATTAGAAAAACTCTTAGGGATGGGAAGACCTGGAAAAGACAAGAGTGGATTAGGATATTAAAAATTCAAACCAACTTCCAAAAATGCAACATCAATGATTGAGAAATTAGCTGCATCAGGAAGTAAAACAAAAGCTACTTCTATCTGTCATTCATGTGGAGACTCAGACCATTTTAAATTTGAATGTATTGCTCTTAGGTGGACTCAATCTAATTCCGGTCCGAATCATATTGGTAAATACAGAAAAATCAGAAAAACAGTACAAAATGCCAAGAGTCCACTAAACAATATGGCAAAAGGTAAAACACATCCATCTCCACCTAGAATGACCAAGAGAATGGAGGAGCTATTGAATCAAGTGGCTAGCTTGAATCAGAAAACAAATGATCTAATGAAACAAGGAAAAATGATTCCATTACCTAATGTACCTAGATAAGTTCCTGACAAAGTAAAGGGAACATCCACAAGAAAATCTATCACAACATGGGTGGTGAAAGAAAAGAAAATTGTCTTGTTACTCACTCAAATCATTCAACAAGCAATAATACTAAATGGTACCTAAACAGCGGTTCTCAAGACATGTCACGGGTGACAAATCCCTTCTCTCAAATTACTCAAATCTTGATGATGGGATAGTCATTTATGGTGATGGAAGCACCGCTGAGGTAGTAGGGCGTGGAACCATAGAAGGAATGGAGATGCTCAAAAATGAGAATGCCTTTTGCATAAAAAGACTGACTCACAATCTTTTAAGCATCTCTCAAATATGTGACAATAAACATGTGGTTACTTTTGACAAACTAAAGTGCAAGATCCTAGACTTATCAGGAAAATCTGTTATGGAGGGTCTTCGCACCAGTGACCACTGTTATGTCATCAAAGGAAATGGAAAGGTTGATCCATATGCTTAGTAACAATTAAGCATGGGAAAACATGTCTAGGTCATGGCATCTAGACCTGGATGGATGTGAAATAATGCATCCTTGGAAATTATCACGATATATCTGAGGGTTCTATACCTCAAAAACTCTTTTTGCATATAAGCATGGTTGATGTTTATAATTTTGGTGTCGCAACTTTTTGTACAAATTTTGTTGGGTATACAAGTTGATAAGAATATACTGTGTGATATGCATGTCCGTCTGACTATTGAAATCTGGAGATAAAATGTCAAACTCTTCTCCTTGATAGAGTAATTGTTAAATCGAATGACCCGTCGATATCATCGACCACACTTCGATATCATCAGCGGCTTCTTAGAATAAAAAACGTCGGACTAAAGGATCTGTTATCAAACTCCTATTTTGATAACATCAAATGAGGCATATCGATATCATCGAAACCATACTCGATGATATCGAAGGTCATTGCTCGATAAAAAGTGGGCGAGCGGGAAAAATTTATTTTGCTTCCCCTCTTAACTGTTCATCTTCTCTGGCCATTTTTTTTTTTTTTTTTGGTTTCTCTCCTTTGTCGACCGCAAGCTGTCTAGGGTGGTTCAAATCAGGTAATTTCTTGCACATCCTCTTGATTCCTTAAGGTCTATGCTAGTGGTTTGGGTTATTCTAGATTGATTGACCGATTTCAGTTGAGAAATATCTTGGTGGAGCCCCTAGCTTTCAGTCACTTGTCTAAACCCTTCCCTCTGTCATTGTTTTTGTATCCCTGTCCAAATAAGTAAAGACAAAGGGAAGGCACCTGTTGTTGGGGAATCTTCTAGACCCACCAAGGAGAAAACTCTAGCCCTAAAGAACAGGGCTAAGGCACCAGTCTAGAGGTCCTCCACACACCAATGGAGCAGACAAACGACGCGTGGTGAGGCTCTTGCTAATGCACCAACATCCCCACATACTGTTGTGGGACCTCCTCCGCATATTCTTGAAAAATACACAGGGAGGCGCTTGGTGCATGAATGTAGGATTGACAGGGAATGCATCAAACCCTATAATTTGGAACCTCTGTTGGATGCGATCGACTGACTGTCCCTTCTTGATTTCGGGGGTCCATGTCATGATGAGTGGACCTACCGTTTTCTTGTATATTGTCATTCTCCAGTCCTAGATCCACTATCCATTACTGTCACAGTCGGGGATGATAGCATTGACATTACTGCATAATCCATTGCTAGCATTTTCGGTCTGACCTTGTCTCCAGTCAGGTTGTCTGATCTTGACCTAGAGAACCCAATCACTCGGTCTACAATCAAAAAATTCCTGTGTCAGGACAAAGATATCCCATGGTACCAAGGGAATGCATTGAAATCTAAATATATGCACCCTAAATACCGAGTATTGCACGGAATATTCTGCTCCAACCCTTACCCTCGAGGACCCAATCGAGCAGATCTTACCAGGTTCATGGTCATGGTTATGTACTGTGTTGCCACTGGAATCAAGTTGTGTCTGCCTACCCTGATTCTTCACCAATTGGCAAGTGTCATCCACACGTCCAGAGAAGTCCATCTGCCTTTTCCTCACATCATTCATGTGATATGCAATACAATAGGTCTTCCTCCGACAAACGATCTTGAGCGTCCACTACAATACTTTAATAGGGTCAATATTTGAAAAACTGAACCTTAAATTTCATTCATATCTGGAAGGCCAACCTGAGGAAGAAATTCATGGAGAAGGGGAGATGGGAGAAGGAGCAGTGCCACCAGGAGGAGATCCACAAGAGCCTCAACAAGTTCTAACTTCGACCAGTTCCGCTCAGACCCAACGTGTAAGTGCTATGGTCTCATGCTCCTTTGGTTGTCAAATTTTGATGTGTCAAAACATCTATCTGTGTCTTGTGTTTGTATGGTCTTTTATATATGTTCAAGACACTGCATCAATACTTCATGACATTGGAAGTCTTCAAGAAATACAAAGTGTACTTCATCATCTTATCAATGTTCAAAGCTACAATGTTGAAGTTTAAGACTCAAGAAACAACTTCAAAAACTCAAGAGCAACACATGAAGTAGTTTTCAAGCTGATGAAGTTTTTAAAGCTACAACAAGTTCAAGATCTCAAGCTTGATAAGGTTCAAAAGTCTACATTCATTAAATGGTTGAAGTTAAATGTCCATACGACATGATTCAGGTTTGAGTGACCACTAGGTTGACCTTAGAGTAGGTCACTTCAGTTACATAACTCAAATATATCTTTAAAAGGTTTTTGGTCTATTCTAAGACCAGTCCTAGCCTCTGTTCGACCAGTCCTGGCATTGACACGACCAGTGCAAGAAACTCCACGACCTGTCCTAAGTTATTGAGAATTGTTGGAATTTTTTGGTACACCTACGACCAGTCCTGGTGGTCCTTCGACCGGTCGTAGGAGTGACTTCGACTCGATCACGACCAGTCGTAAGTCTACGACTTAAAGTCCAGCAAGCAATTCTATGGTCTTACAACCAGTCGTAGAGATCTACGACCAGTCGTAGGTGACCCACGACCGGTCGTAGGTTCCCTAAGACCGGTCATAGGTTCCCTAAGACCAGTCGTGGAACGACTTTCAAAAATCGCGCTCCTTATTTCAAATATCCGTTAGAGCTACGACCAGTCGAAGGTTCCTAAGACCAGTCGTAGATGCAATTTCTGCTTCTATAAATTGAACATGAATTTCAGAGTTTTTTATTGTATTCAATTGATAATATTTTCAAGGCTCCACTCTGAGATAAGTTTGTGTTTGTTTTAAAGCTATTTTGTGCATAATTGCTTTCTCTTTTTGCTAGCTTATTTAATTTGATTTTGTTTATATATTCCAACTTTTATTTGAAAAGAGGAATTACCTTATTCCTTCTTCTTGGAATCAAAATCAAATATAGCTACGCCCAACTGGTTAAAAATCTAAAATCTGTTAGAACTTAGAACCATATTAAAGTGAGTATTGGAAATTGAACTTTGACATTTAATCATCTACTCCAATTGGTTCTACTAGGCTGCTACAAAAAGGAGAAATCCAGGTATTTTACAATTCTGTAAAATTCATTTCTTTTGGTTGTATTTGAGGTTAAGTCAGAAAAATCTCATTGTATTGGTTATCTAAGGAGAGCCAGAAAACTCAAAAAAGAGGGGTTTTTGAATTGTGTAAGCCCAAGTGAAAAAGACACAATTGTAAAGGTTTTGGGTGAACCTATGAAAAACCTATTTGATAGTGAACGCTAATATCCCCTATGTGAGGATATTAGGAGTGGAGTAGCATTCTGTGTGGCTATTGAAAGACAGTTGGTGTACACACAGGCGAACTACTATAACTTTTTGTCTTATGGATTGAATGCTTGCGAAATTTTCATATCTTTTATCATTCAATTGTGTGGAATGTACATGTGGAAGTGAATGCTGTAATTATTTACATTTCAAGAAAGTGTGGGGATTGTTGTAATAAATTAGATCTATATTTCTGCATTTAATTTCAATTCTTTGCTATTCATTCATTTCTATTAAAATTGAGTTCCTGATCCAAAAGACGTTCTAGAAATAAGGTTGTCCTACCATAAGCCCTTGTTTATTATGGTGTAAGGTTGTCCTTAGAACTGAATTTATATCAATCTCTCAATACTTATTTATTAAGGTGATTTGATTTTAGCATTTTGAATTGATTTATAATTATAAGGCTATTGGTTTATTTTATTCCGCTGATTTTATTTTAATTTGGCATAGTCCTATTCACCCCCCCTCTAGGACATATAGCTTGGCCTTTTCAAGTGGTATCAGATCCTAATAGTTCGTTCTTATTGCTTTTTATTTGGATTTATTTCCTTAGCTAACGATCTAAGCTATATAAAAAGATGTAAAAGTTTGATAGCCTTTCAGTCACTAGGCCTCCACCATTTGATGGCTCCAACTATGCCTATTGGAAAGCCAGAATGAGGATCTTCCTCAAATCAATGGATGAGAGTGTGTGGCGAGCCACAGTGACTGAATGGAACCCTCCTACTATTGAGGTAACTGAATCTGATGGTTCAAAAACTGCGTCTGTACCTGCTTATTATTTGTGGACCACCCTTCAGAAAAGTGAGTATAGTGCCAATGCTAAAGCACGAAATGCAATCACTTACGCACTATCACCGGATGAGTTCAAAAGAATTATATCCTGTGATACTGCAAAGCAAGCCTGGGATATACTAGAAATAACACACGAGGGTACGTCAATTGTAAAAAAGTCTAAAGTCCAACTCCTTACAACCAAATTTGAAGAAATTCATATGGAGGAAAATGAAATGTTTATGGACTTTTACACTAGACTAAATGACATTGTAAACTCAATGTGGGGTCTTGGCGATAAAATTTCAGAAAGTAAAGTATATGCAAAGATACTACGCTCACTTCTTGAACGGTTCAATTCTAAAGTAACCGCGATCCAGGAACTTCGTGATACAGATAATATGAGGGTAGAAGAACTAGTTGGTTTTTTATAAACCTATGAATTAAATTTTAAAGCTCCTAGAGGTAAATCTATAGCTTTGAAATCTTCTAAAAGTATTTCTCAAGAAAACTCAGATTTAGAAAAATCTGAAGATGATATGGCTCTTTTGGCGAAAAAGTTTTATAAAATTTTCAAAAGCAAGAAAAGGGTCGACTTTCAAAAGATAAATGAAAAGAAACGATCTAAACCTAATTCCAAAACTTGGAAGTCTTTGAAAGATAGTCAATGTTACAACTGCCAAGAATATGGGCATTTAGTAAACAAATGTCCTAAAAAGGACAAACCCAGAAGGAAGGGTATGTGGCTACTTGGGATGAATCGTCTGATTCTGAAGCATCTTCTGAATCAGAAATTCTGAAACAGAGTCGGGCAGTGAAGTTAAAGCCCTTATGACTCTAGCCAAGTTTACTTTTTCAGATTACGATGATTCAACAAGTGAAGAAAATTTGGATAGTGATCATGAAAATGAAGAAGATCTTCAAGATGCTTATAATGCCTTATATAAAGAAAGTTGTAAAATTGTTGTTAAACTTAAACTTCAAAAAGAAAAGTTTTTTAAACTCAAAGAATGTTTTGAAACTCTTATTTTAGAAAAATTCCAAATTTCAGATTGTTTTGAAAAATCAAAGTGTGATTTGGAATTCAAAACCTCCCTGATTGAAGATTTGAAATCTGAAAATGAGAAACTTAAAAATGAAGTATCTTCTCCTCTGAGTTTGAAGGACACATGGAGATATGCCCAAAGTGATCCAAAATTAGAAAAATTATTATCTGGTTCAAGAAAATATGGTGATCGATCTGGGTTGGGCTATGATAAAAATACATCTCCTAAACAGAAGAATACTCCTCCCAAGTTTGTGAAAGGAGAGACTTCTAACTCAAAAGGAAAAGGTACTAGTTAAGTTTTTTCTAAAAATACAAAAACTTTTCAAAAACCTAAAAGCAGCTATATAAATTTTAAAAATCAGATTAGAAACCCACTAGCTGAAAGATAATTGATTTACTAAAGGAGCTCTTAAAATCTAACTCAGTAGGGCACTCTTACAACTATAAACAAAAGAAGATAAACTATTCTCCTAAACCCAAAACAGTTCTGAAATGGGTTCCTAAGGTTGCCTGTTTGGTTGCTCACACTGCTTTCAAAGCTTCAAGCCATTCAAAATGGTACCTAGATAGTGGATGCTCCAGACATATGACAGACGATAAGGCTCTATTCACTGATCTTAAGATATAACTGATGGGTCAGTCACATTTGGTGATGGTAGCAACTGCAAAATAATTGGCAAAGGTACGGTTCAACTCTATAACCTTCCCTTATTTAAAGATGTTTTATATGTTGAGGGTTTAAAACACAACCTATTAAGCATATCTCAATATGCCGATAACAACCATAGCGTTAAATTTTCTAATCAAGACTATGAAATTAAAACAAAAAGGGTTCTGTAATATTAACTGGTCGCAGAACTTCTGAAAACTGCTATATAGTAAGCGATGGTAGCTCATCTAACTAAACGTTCTACATGGTCCATACCAATGAGATAAAATTATGACATAAACGCCTCGGACATGTACACTATCAAAATTTATACAGATTGAGCAAAGGAGAACTAATTAGAGGTCTACCTAAGATGCAAAAAGTAGACAAGATTTGTGGTGAATGCCGGTATGGTAAACAAACTAGGAGCTCTCACAAAAAAGTGAACTCCAATACCACCACAAGACCACCCGAGCTTCTCCACATGGATCGTATAGGACCAACGAGAACGGAAAGTCGAGGTGACAAAAAATACATCTTGGTTATCATATATGATTATACAAGATACACTTGGGTCTCATTCTTGAGGGACAAATCAGAAACCCTTGATGAAGTGAAAAGATTATAAAACGGATCCAAACTGAAAAATGTTCTCAAGTTAGTAAGATCCGTAGTGATCATGGATATGAGTTTGAAAATAGTAGTTTTGATTCTGTAGCGATCAGGGAATATCGCATGAATTCTCTGCACCTAAGACTCCTCAACAAAATGGAATTGTCGAGAGAAAAAATAGAGTGCTTCAAGAAATGGGAAAGGAATGAACTTCCGCATTCAAGGATCATCCAACTACCACCTTAATAGCAAATAATTGAGCTGGGATACCTTGAATGCTTAGATGCTTGGTATCACTCCGTCTCTAAAATAGGAAAACATTTAATAGAGTAAGATTCCAACATAACCTTGACCCAACCCGTCGCCATACATTTGAGCATCATCTGTGTTGTGGTTCAAGGGAGCTGAAGATTCTTCATCATCAAAGGAGGAGATCTTCATCAACGTGCTTAATGGGACTCATCTACTTATATGTAAGTCAATAGAGTCCAGAGATCCTGCTAATCATTCCTTTGTGTAGGATTGGGTCACAGGTGATTCTCACCCCTTTCATGTCCTCATAAGAAGCCTCCGACGGGAGAATACGTGTGGGTGGTGTGTATTGACCATTACTCTTGGTGAGCATAAACTTAGGTCCTTAGTGTAGGTCCTTGGCCTGTGTGGCCTAAACCCTAGGTTCTTTGTGTGGATCCTTTACTCGTGTGTCGAGGATAAAACCCAGGTGCTGTTTGTTGATCCTTGCTCTGGTGTGGGCATAAACTTATGTCTCGTGGAGACATGTCTAGGTTCCTTGTGTAGGTCCTAGAGTCAACTTTGTGTAGGTTATGAAGGTTAGAGGTGAACTTAATTTGAAACCTCCGTTAGTGAAATTCGGTACACTTAAGGGTCGAGTGCGTCCGTCGAGAGTGGAGTAGGCATATAGCCGAACCACTATAAAATGATTGTGTTTGAGATTGTTATTTGCATATTCTTTTATTGTGTATACTTTGAATGATCACATGATGCATGATTATTTAGAACTGATAAGTATCACATCTCACACACAGTCACTCTGTCCATCCATCATAGACTAAATTTATGTATTGCTTAGATATTGAATAGTCTTGTGATTGGATCCTCTATTTGGCTTGGAAGCCATTAGAGTTAAGATAAATATATTTTGATAAATTGTTATATTAGATCAAGATAATGATGATAAGATTTTAAACTGTCATAAAATTTTCTAAAGTCCTATTCACCCCCCTCTAGGACACTTTGACCGATTCCTACTTCTACTAGATCGGTCATTACCACAATTTCAGTGTGAATTGACAGGGTGTGTATTAACAACCTAATCGAAAATAATAATAATAATAATAATAATCAAAGAATCGCTCAACTTCAAAAAGCCAATCCTTGAAATCCTCAATGTGTAGTTGGCCATTGAGGCTAGGAATATCAACTAGCATCTTGAATTCCCGATCTGTTCGATCTACTCGATCGCCGCCTTATCTGGGGTGTTGGAAGATTATGTCGTCGATCTCCTCCTTATTGGATCCCCCTTCTTCAGGAATGACCCTTGGATGCATTGTCAGTACTATCCTACAATCAGGACGATTACGAGTCTCGACAATTGGTGGTGGAGGATTACCATCAGGAACACGAAGCTGCCTTAGGGCCTCCGCTGTGCGATCTGCCATGCGATCGATGGAAGTATGTTGCCCTTGCATGGCTTGCTGATTCTCTTGCTACGCTGCTTCGAAAGACATTAAAAGCTGATTCCATGGAGCATCGTCCATGAGATTATTGCCCGACCCGTCGTTAGAAGCCATCAATCCGAGGAAAAATCTCGCTTTGATACCAAATTGACGTAGGGGAGGAGTGTGAGGAAGACCGTCTTCCTCAAGAGGATAACTATTCTGAATCCACGAAACTTCTTTGGACTCCTCACAGAGACTTCTTGAATCCACGAGGAAAGAAAGCAAGAAAACAGAAATAAATTCTAATAAATTCAAAATTGATTGATGATTGAAAAAAAACAAGTTCACAACCCTTTAAATAGGGATTCCAAGCAATGGCAAAGAAATCAAAATCAAACTAAGACTAAACCTCCTAGAATTCGTGATGTACGATAAGTAGTAAACTTACTATTTACAGACGGTCGTGATGTCTACTAGTGCACAAGGTTTTCGGCCAAAAATAGTAAGTGTCCTATTTGACTTCACTAATCTATTCTCCTAATTTTTCTAAGCTCTTTTCGTGTTAGGCACAACTCCTAAAGCCCAACAGATGAAGAGTTATAATCAAACTAAAACTTACCATTTATAGTAAAAATGAAATTAAAATAGGGAAACGACCGTCGATCTGGCGGTATTTCACAAATATGGCTTGGGCAACCCGACATAGTGGGGTTGGGTGGCTAAAGTAGCTTGTTCTACCCTAAAATCATATATTTTATGTCCGATAACTCATTCTAGATTGCGAGATACGCCTGATTTAAGGTCCGACGGTCCTAAGCACTTCTGTTGTCGACCGGGCCTTTTCTGATCCATCTTGGCATGTAACTGTCCGCAACCCTCTCTACATCATTAGGCCTGTCCTCATTTGGGAAGAAGTTATGCTCCTCGGATATGAAAATGAGAAGGGGATGGGGATACAACTTGAATGTTGGATTAGACATTGTTCCATTCCTCATCCGATTGAGTGGAAGCCTAGGGGCCACCTTATTAGTGACGTTGGGAAGTGGAATCATGCCCATTGAAATACCCATAAATGGTATTTTACGTAGAAATAGTATTCTTACTTATTTTGGTGTTCCTAGATGTAGAAGTAGTAGTTAAGGAATTACTAAAAGTTGAGTTAAGAGTGAAGGAAGCTTTCCTGATTATTTGAATAGAGCAATTTAGCAACTAACCCTTTCTCTCAGACATGATCAATCTGACTTAAAGGACCACGAAATGTGCATAATAGTACATCCATCAAAAGGCAAATAGATAGGGTGGCTGGTTATTAAGAGTCAGCAATAGGCTGCCTAATTTCGTCCTATCTGTAGTGCTTCGAGGTGGAAAAAATTTGACTCAAAGGGAAGTGGGAGGGAGCCGTCACTATATAGGGGCGCTAGCGCTGCATCTCCCTCCCTATGTCGAGTCTTTCCTTTAATGGTTCGGGGAAGCATTCCCTTATCCGAACGTAGGCGGGCATTATTTCGCCGGACGACGAGTCCTCCTGTACTCAAATAAAGATGTCTCCATGTTAGGAATAGATGTTTGGAAACACCAAAAAATATAAAAATAAATTGAAAAAATATATTTCACTAGGCCGAATCACGTATAAAATACGATGTCCTTAAAGTGTGATTCGCCCCCTTATCAACTGCTGATGGGTTATAGGCAAATTACTTCTAGGATAAGACAAGCCTTATCTGGATCTAGGGTGCAGCAATCACGATAGGTCCATTGTGGAACAATTTTAACGCAGTAGATTCCTTCTGGTAGACTCAGACGGTGGAGATGTTCTAAGTATTTTAGAATGGAGCTATGGATTGTATATGATTTGATGGGAGAGATGGTGTGTTGAGATGATGAAATCGGACTGGAATGGTCCAGTTTATATAGGCATCAGGTATAACACCGTTGCTGTGAAGTGCAAAGTGCACCATCTAGCGCCACTACAGCCACACTACCTCACTGCCCACGCCCACGCCCTCGCCCACGCCCACACCCGTACCCGAGTCCGAGCACGCGCGCGTGCGCGTGCATGTGTTCCAGTGTTACGCACTGGAACACGCAACCCATTTTTCATCTCCTCTAAAAACTCCAAGTATGAATACTCTTCACAAGTCTACATATAAACCACAAAAGTTTTTTCACATTTTCGATGTGGGACAAAGCACACACACCGCACTTTTTAATTTAAAAAATTCAAAAAGCGTTTTTGCAGGAAAATTCTAAAATTTTAAAAATTTTGAATTTTTATTTTTATTATTTTAAAAACCACTGATTTTTAACAATCCCACACCGGTTTTTTAAAACAATGAAAACTCTGCCAGAATAATAACAGTTATTATGCATAAAGAAAGATATCTTGCAATTTGAATCTTTCCTTAGTGTAAGTATTTTAAAGTTATTTCAAAATTTCTGGTTGCCGTAGCATTGAAATTTGAACCAGTTATTTCTATATGATATAACTGAAAATACCACACACATAATAGCTCCTGTGTTAGGTGTTCTTTTATAATCTCACTTAGCACTTTTAATGGCCATGTGCTTATCCTGTTTCATGAACGATCCCGAGATAACTCTAACTCTCATGAGAAGCAGCACCACTTCTACGTTCACATAGGTGAAATCCTTCCAATGTTTCTGTTAAAACACTTGTCCTGTTTGACTAGACTTCATTAAGAGTTTAATACTCATCCCTTTTTTAAAACGGCCAACACTATCATCCTTGATGAGGTTATTAATTATTTAGTGCCAAAACTTTTCACTTATCAGTGAATTGTTATTACCCATTAAACCAATATTTAGAGATTTTCTAATTTAGGGTTGGGTTTCTTTCACTGGTGAAACTTTAAGTAAAGAGTTTCAACCCCATCCCTCTAGATGTTGTCCTTATTACCTCTCTCGTTAGAGGTTTAGTAAAAGGATCAGCCAAGTTATTACTTGACTTTACATATGAGATTGCAATGATTCCATCTTGAATCAATTACCTTACATAGTCATGTCTCAAACTTATGTGTCTGGACTTCCCATTATAGGCACCACTATAGGCTCTCGCTAGAGTGGTTTCACTATCATATTGAAGTGAAACAGCCGGTATAGGCTTCGCATAGAATGAGATTTCTAAAAGAAGATCCCTTAACCACTTAGCTTCTTTGCTTATAGCAGATAAAGCTATGAACTCAGATTCCATAGTTGAGTGCGTTATGCAAGTTTATTTCTTGGATCCCCAAAATACAGCTGCACCTCCTAGGGTGAATATCCACCCTGTAGTGGACTTGTTGTCCCTGCACTCGATATCTAACTTGCATCGGTATATCCTTCCAACACTGCTAAAAATTCTTAATAAAATAGCCCTAGTTCTTTGGTTTCTTTAAGATAACTTAGAACTCTACTTATTGCTTTCCAGTGTTCAACACTTGGATTACTCGTAAACCTACTTAGTTTACTCATAGCATATGCTATATCCGGTTTCGTGCATTGCATTGCATACATAAGACTGCCTATAGCACTAACATACTCTAGTTGTGCAACTGCTCTTCCACTGTTTTCTTTTTAACTTGATACTTGGATCAAATGGGGCCTTTGCCTCTTTAATTTTCAAGTGATTAAACTTGTTTATTATTTTCTCAATATAATGAGACTGGCATAATGGAAACCCCCACTGTGTTTTTTAACTTTGATACCTAATATGGTATCTGCTTGTCCAAGATCCTTCATTTTGAAAACTGAAGAGAGAAACTTTTTGGTTTCAGTTACACCTTCGATTTTATTACTGATTATTAACATATCATCTACATACAAGCATATGATTACAACATAATCATTACATACTTTTGAATAAATGCATTTATTAACAATATTATATTCAAAACCATAAGACAAAACTTTAGAATCAAATTTATCATGCCACTGTTTCGGTGCTTGTTTTAATTCATACAAAGAGTTAACAGGTCTACACGCTTTTATTTCATTTTCTGGTAGAACAAACCCTTATGGTTGCTCCATGTAAACCTCTTCATCGAGATCACCATTCAGAAATGTTGTCTCCACATCCATTTGATGGAAATGAACATGATGTATGGATGCTAGGGCAAATAAGATCCTAATCGATGTTATTCGAGCTACTGGTGAATTAGTGTCAAAATAATCGATTCCTTTTTCTGTTGGAAACCCTTAGCAACTAATCTTGCCTTAAGGTTTGAATTTTACCATTTGTGTGATATTTTTTTCTTAAATACCCACTTACAACCTATTAGTTTAGAACTTGGAGGTAGATCTACCAATTCTCATGTTTGGATAGATATTATGGAATCTATTTCATCATTAATGGCTTCTTTCCAAAAAGCGGAGTCTCTCGAAGTCATAGCTTCACTAAAGGTTTTAAGTTTATCTTCTATAGTTAAAACTATAAGTATTTTCCTAATCACCTTCTCTCTATCACCCTCAACTAGATGAAAAGAGAGTCGCTGAGAGTCTATTTGATCAGGATCAAGACTCTTTTCTACTCTTGCTATTTGACTCCTACGAGGTTCACTAGGAGTTTTCTCTTCTATTGGTGTTTCTTTTATAATTTTATTAGGAGATTGAATCTCATCATTCTCTTTCTCCGTGAATACAAAATTCTCAAAAAACTCTACATTTCTAGACTCTATGATTACATTGGAGTCTAAGTCTAGAAGTTTATAGGTCTTACTATGTTGTGCATATCCTACAAGGATGCACTTGATAGCACTTGGTCCTAACTTAGTTCTTTTAGGTTCTGGAGTTCTACAGTATGCAAGACACCCCCACATTCTAAGATACCCTATGTTTGGTTTTCTTCCTTTCCATATTTCGTATGGAGAGGTTTTGGTTTTGCTTAGATGGAATTCGGTTTAAAACATGATATGCAGCTAACAGTGCTTCTCCCCATAGATTTAATGACAATTGTGCTTTTATTAGCATTGAGTTGACCATTTCTGCTAATGTCCTATTTTTTCTCTCTACTACACCATTTTGTTGTGGTGTATAAGGTGTTGTGCACTAATGTATTATGTCGTGTTCTTCACGATAGTTAGAAAATTCATTAGAGAAATATTCTCCTCCTCGGTCACTACGAAGGATTTTAATATTTTTATCTAATTGATTTTCTACTTCAAATTTATAGATCCTGAATGCATTAAATGCTTCATCTTTTGATTTTAACAGATATACATATACATATCTTGAACAACTATCTATAAACGTTATAAAGTACCTTTTACCTCCACGGGTAAGAATGCCATTTAGTTCATATATGTCAGTATGCACTAGGTCTAGTATTTGAGATGATCTTTCAACTCTAGGGAATGGTTTCTTGATTATTTTATACCGTATGCATACTTCACATTTATATTTGTCACTATCATTGTATGATATTAGGCCGTTCTTAGCCATGAGTTTTATGGTACTGTAGCCAATATGGGCTAGTCTACCATGCCATAGCGTTACAAACTTAATCATGTAATGTCACGCCCAAAACTCGGAGACCGGGCTCACAAAATTCCCGATCGCCGAATCTGGCGCCGACAGCCGCTGTAGTACCTCATTCTCGGTTCCTGGTACCCATATACCAGGTTCCGATCCTGGGATGCTACAAGGAGGATTTCTAATAATCAATTTGATTTCTAATGAGCATAACCACAAGCATAACCCACGAACAATAACCACAAGAACACCATCACAAAATCCACTATGATCAAACACTTTTGAATACAAGGCGTATGAAGGGAAATACAATATACTGAAAATGATAAAAAAAACTCCAAGAGCTCGGCTGCACACTCCAACTGCGGCGAGACTACGGCTGCGTCCTGGCGTCAGCTGCACGCATCAATCGTGCATAAGCTTATAGAAAGCTTAGAGGGTGGTGTAAGTGTGTGCGCAATATGAGCGTGCTCAGAATACATGGTCATAGTAATGCGAAAACATGCTGATGAGTACATGAATGCAGTCAACCGTACCAAGGCTATGCGGTGCAAGATATGAATACTATTGGCCATGTCAAGGCCATGCGATGCATAGTGCAAGTCAAGCATGCCAATCCACCTCCACATATCAATGCAGCTCCTCACTAGAGCATCAAATCAGTACGGTTCTCAGTCTGGATAATCACCGGGGTCTGGTACACTCTACGCCAGCTTACCGTCCCTATCCGAATGCACAACAGGGAGAGCAGAAGAGACCTCACTATCCGCTTGCCAATATCGAGCCCGACTCATCGATAGCGGACCGATTCCTCAAGCTGGTCAAACTCAACCTAGAAATTGCCCCCGCACTGAAGCGGGAAAGGTCACACCCCTTTCCAACCGACCACGACATAGTGGGAGACGCGGCCTACTGGTATACGGCCCTTGCGCGCTCGTGTATCCACTCGGTCTCGACGTTGGAGTCATCCTCTGGAACCATCGGGTTTAGGGATTTTCACCCATGGACATCTATGGCGCCCGTATGCTAGAATCAAATATTTTCGGTATCCAATCCAGCCACCTACGATGTGTCTGTGGAGGCTATGGCCCTGGTGTCGCTAGGGTATACAGTAACTACAATCACACAATGCAAGTGCATGAGTCACACTACCAGTCATGCAACAGTCCTGCGTAAACCATGCACTCATGCAGGGCAACTCCGCCTATCAGGGAGCCCGTAACAGTCTGCCCGAAGGCATATGTTATGATCAGTCACCCCTCATTTGAAGCATGCATATGATGCGTATGATCATGAATCATGGGGCAGCACTATACTTATGGTATGATAATGGGCGTTGCTCAAAGTGAAGATGGGCCTAAACGGACTGCAGAGTATAAGTATGGGCCTATCAGTGGGCCTTAGGAAGAATGACAATGCAGACATTTAACCGTCGTCACCTACAATGTGGACGTCAAACCAACATTGTCCCCAAGGCACAGCCCGCCATAAAATATCATTACACAAACCATAGGGAATCACACATTGCAATGTGCCTTAGGTACATCCCACTGGGCCTCAAATGCATCAAAGGGGCCGTATCTCATGGGCCTTATATTCATCAAGTGGGCCACCTCAATGAGCCTCACCAATGGGCCTTAGGTACATTGCAATGGGCCATCACCCATGGGCCTTAGAATGCATTAAAATGAGCCCAATCACATAAGCTTTATGTGTATCAAACGGGCCTAATCACATAGGCCCTATACATCTCAAAGTGGGCCTCAACAATGGGCCACAAATACATTAAGATGGCCTACATACATGGGCCCATATATATAACAAAGTGGGCCTCAATAATGGGCCTAAAAATACCTCAAGATGGGCCCATATTTACCAAAGTGAGCCTCAACATTGGCCTATATACATGCCAAGATGGGCCTAAATACATGGGCCCATATGCATCCAAGTGGGCCTCATGTGAGGCCCGTCGTAATGTTTATTTTCTTATCCAATCTATTGGTAAGGTCACATGAATAGGGGGTCCACCAAAATGTCTATTTTCCAGCCAACCTATTGATATGGTCACATGGACCAAGGGACCGACTATAACGTTTATTTGCCACCCATCCTATTCATAAGGTCATGCAGACCAGGGAGGGAGGACCCACCGTAATGTTTATTTGTCATTCAACCTGTTTATAAGGTCACGTGGACCAGGGTAGGGCCCACCGTGATATTTATTTGCAATCCAATCCATTCATAAGGTCACATGGGCCTTGGGCCCACTGGAATGTTTATTTGAAATCCAACCTATTCATAAGGTCACGGGACCAGGGCCCACTGCAACGTTTATTTGTCATTCAACCGTTCATAAGGTCACACTGACCTGGGGCCCACTGGAAGGTGGTTCACAAATCCAGCCCGCACATTATGTGTGTCCCCCCAGACTGACGGTCCAGACCAAGTTTCAGCCTTATCCGAACTTCGGGTAGGCCCCACCAAGTGGTTTTATATGTTTTAGGCATGTCTTCACATGGTTTAAGATGGTATGGCCCACCTGAGATCCGTATATGGCTGATTTTTGGGATACCCCATAATTTAAAGGGGAACCATCAAATGCACGGTGCTGATGGTCGAAACGCACCATGGTGGGGCCCACAGCTGGGGCCGTGAGGCCCCCAGCCAGTTCGCCCTTCAGCAGCCACCACAGGCGCTGCCTGCATCTGCAGCAGCAGCGTCAACCGCTGCACTATTTTATTTTTTTTAGGTGCGACCCACATTAACTAGATCCGCTCCATCCATTGTCTGAGTCCCACAAAATTAGGGGTCCAAACTAAGTTTCAGATGTGTCCAAGCTCCTTGTGGGCCCCAGCAGTCATTTTCTCAAAATTTAACGAAGAAAACTAGTATTCTCAATGCCATGGCCCACCAGAAAATGGGATCAGCTTCATTTTTTGGCTCAATGCCTAAAATGAGCTAGAGAACGGAATGGACGGCGTGGATCACATACATACATCAAGGTGGGGCCTGCATGAGCAACCCACTCCAAAAAGTAATTTTTTTTAGTTAGCTTGCAAGTACACACCCATGCAGTACTCGCACTCCATGTTAGCCGCCTACGTCCGGTTTGGATATACACTGCATCATGGTGGGTCCCACATGTACTTGTCCACCACCATGTAATATATATATATTAATATAGTATTAATACAAAATAAATATAATAAATTATATAACATGTGGGGCTTCCCACCATCCCAAAAATGGACGATGGATGTCTCCTAAAAATGTAGTGGGCCACACCAATGATGAATGGAGTGGATTTAACATGATTTGGTGGGACCCACTTCATTCTAGGGAGAGAAAAGAGAGAGTGAGAGAGACGGTGATAGAGAAGAGGGACCCCGCCACTATGGGCCCTCCATTGAAACAATACATAGATCAAAATGTGTCCCACCAACAAGTGGGCCCTTAAATGGAAATCAACGGTGGATCACCCACCTCTTAGGCCTGCTCCTTGCTCCCTTAGGCTTGTACACACCTATGCTCAATGTTCAACGGTGGCGTTGAAGTTTTGATGGTGAGGATGAGAGATGAGAGGGTGGGCCACACTTGTTATTGTGGAAGGGAGATTGGGAGAGCTTGGACGTTGGAATCCCTTGGTTGCTTCGGAGATTTTAGGAATGAGAGAGAGAGAGTGAGATATGGATGGGATGCTGATGTAAGGAAGATGGGGTGACATGGGAGAGTTTAAAAATTGTAAAAAGTGGTATGGTGAGGGGAAAGAGAATATTGACTTTTAGAAATGGAGGGATGGGTTGCATGTTCACATGGCATGGTGTGTACTTGACATGATTTGATGGGACATCTCGTAGAGATTCCCTCGAAGTTCGCAACGTGCAGTGTTTCTTCAGAATGAACGCAGACTGGCATCTTCCAACCTAGGTATCGGTTCGGTGCGCGAGTCGCGGCGTTGGAACCGCGGCGACGGCGCGGTCGCCAAGGTACGAGTTTCGGATTGAGCCACCTTCGGTAGGTAGGACTCAGCTTAAGATCATGTGCAACGTCGGACACGAGTCGAGAGTTACCAGAATTCGACCGGAAGGATCGCGGAAGCCTACGGAACGGTACGGACTAGGGTACGGGTCTTACAACTCTCCCCTCCAAATAAAAATTTTGTCCTCAAAATTTGCACAATCATCGCAACTATCATAACTCATAATAGAAGAGGAAATAAGGCATCGTCATATAAAATCGAAGACAGCATACCAGATACAACATACAATCAATCATCAAAGAGATGAGGATAACGCTCTCGAATCTCGGCCTCGCGCTCCCAAGACGCCTCATCAACAGAATGGTCACCCCACTGAATTTTCGCCAAGGGTATGACCTTGGTCCGGAGGACCTGCTCATTTCGATCCAGGATACAAACTGGCTGCTCAATGTAAGAAGCGTCTTCACGAACCTATAACGGCTGCCAATCAATAATAGGAATGATGTCTAACCCACACTTCCTCAACATAGAGACGTGGAAAACGTTGTGGACACCAAACAACTGCGGTGGTAAGGTAAGCCGATAGGCCACAGCGCCAATGCGCTTAGTGATCTCGAAAGGTCCTATGAATCTCGGGGCAAGCTTGCCTTTCGCTCCAAATTGAACCACGCCCTTCATGGGGGAGACCTTGAGATACACATGGTCCCCTACATCAAACTCCAAGGGACGACGTCGGCGATCAACAAAACTCTTCTGCCGACTCTGAGCTGTGCGCATCCTCTGCCTGATGATTTCAATAGTCTCTGAAGTCTCCTGCACAAGCTCAGGACCTAGGAGACGCCGCTCTCCAACCTCGGTCCAACAACTCAGAGATCTGCACGGTCTGTCATAAAAAAGGAGCCATGCCAATGTCGCTGATAGTTGTTGTTGTATGCGAACTCAGCCAATCGCAGATGCTCATCCTAGCTACCCCCGAAGTCAATCACGCAAGCCCGAAGCATATCCTCAAGGATCTGGTTGACCCTCTCGGTTTGGCCATCAGTCTGCGGATGGTACGCGGTGCTGAGCTGCAAATCAGTCCCCATCGCTCTCTGGAAGCTCCCCCAAAACTGAGACGTAAACCTCGAATCTCGGTCAGAAACGATTGAGACTGGAACGCCATGCAGTCTCACAACCCCCTCGATAAATAATCTACCAAGCCGGTCCATAGACCAAGTCGCACGCATCGCGAGAAAATGTGCCGACTTCGTCAGATGATCCACAACAACCCAAATGGCATCATAACCACGTTGAGTCATCGGCAAGCCCATAATGAAATCTGTCGACACATGCTCCCACTTCCACATCGGGACGCTCAACGGCTGCAATAGATTAGGAGGTCTTTGATGATCGGCTTTGACATGCTGACATGTGTCACATTCTGCCACAAAACTGGCAATCTGGCGCTTCATCTCTGCCCAGAAATACTGTCTCCTCATATCACGATACATCTTCGTCGAGCCAAGGTGGATAGAAAACCGCGATCGATGTGCCTCGGTAATAAGATCTCTGCGCAACTCTGGAATATCCGAGACACATAATCGGCCTCTAAAGCGAAGTCCACCATCAGAACCAATCTGTTAATCTGTCTGACTCTCAGATGCTGCCTCTGCTCAGTAATCCTGTAACGACTCATCTGTCTGCTGAGCCTCGATCACCCTTGCGATAAGAGAGGGTTGAATCGACAGGCTCGATAGCTGAACGATAGAAGACTGTAGACCAAAATCAAAGTCGTACTTTACTATATCCTCGAGCATCCTCCACTCCTGAATCATCATGTGTGCCACCAGGCCTCGCGGCTGACGGCTGAGGGCATCCGCCACCACGTTTGCCTTACCTAGGTGGTATTAGAGGTCAAAATCATAGTCTTTCAGAAGCTCCATCCAATGTCTCTGTCTCATGTTCAGCTTGGACTGAGAGAATAGATACTTCAAGCTCTTGTGATCAGAGAAGAGCTCGAACCTGACCCCATAGAGATAGTGTCTCCACACTTTCAATGCGAAGATGATGGCTGCCAGCTCCAGATCATGCGTTGGGTAGTTCAGCTCATGGACCTTGGGCTGACGAGACGCGAAGGCTACAGGTCTACCGTGCTGCATCAGGACAGCACCTAAACCAATACGTGAAGCATCGGTAAATACAACAAATCCATCACTCCCAGAGGGAAGAGTGAGGACAGGAGCGGACGTCAAACGGTCCTTCAGCTCCACGAATGCCTGCTCACATGCGTCAGTCCAAACAAAATCTGCGCCCTTCCGAGTCAACCTGGTCATTGGGGCTACGATACGAGAGAAACCCTCTATGAAACGTCGATAGTATCCTGCTAAACCAAGGAAACTGCGGATCTCGGACGCAGTCGTGGGCTGGTCCCACAGACGCACTGCCTCAACCTTCGAGGGGTCCACTGCGACACCCTCCCTCCTCACCACGTGACTGAGAAACTTCACCTCCTCCTTCCAGAACTCGCACTTCTCTAGCTTCGCATACAGCTGGTGGGCATGGAGGGTCTGCAACGCGATCTCCAGATGCTGCATATGATCCTCACGAGTCCTCGAATATATCAGAATGTCGTCGATGAAGACCACAACAAACTGATCGAGATATGGACGGAAGACCTCGTTCATCAACTGCATAAAGATCGCGGGTGCATTGGTCAGTCCAAAGGACATGACCTGAAACTCAAAATGACCGTAATGCGTCCTGAAAGCTGTCTTCGGGATGTCCTCCTCTCGGACACGAATCTGATGATAACCGGAACGCAGATCAATCTTCGAAAAGAACTGTGCACCCCGCAGCTGATCAAATAAATCGTCTATCCTCGGGAGTGGGTACATGTTCTTAATCATGACTCGGTTGAGCTCGTGGTAATCGACGCAGAGCCTCAACGAGCCATCCTTCTTCCTGACGAAGAGTACCGACGCTCCCCAAGGCGAACTGCTCGGACGTATGAATCCCAACTCGTGCAAATAATTCAACCGCCGTTGCAGCTCATGCAACTCCATCGGTGCCATACGGTACGGGGCCTTCGAGATAGGCACGGTACCGGGCACAAGGTCAATCTGGAACTCAATATGACGGTGCGACGCAACCCCAGAATCTCCTGGAACACGTCGGGGAAATCACAGACCACCGGCAACTGATCGATACACAAGGCAACGGGCTCCTCGACTGCGCAGGTCATCAAAAGAGATAATGGCTCTCCTCGGGACTCTGCAACAAACTGAAACTGTGGCAAGTCGGGTATGCAGAACGTGACTATCCTCGCGGAACAGTCTAAGATGGTGTGGTACTCGGCAAGCCAATCCATGCCCAAGATAACGTCAAAGTCCGTCATCGGCAGCACAAACAAGTCAGCGGGCAAAAAGATATCATCGACTAGAACGGGGCAAGACGAACAGAAACGGCCCAATACTGTGGTCTTTCCCAAGGGCGTCGATACAGTCAATCCCTCACTGGCAGACTCAGCCGGCAATCCAGTCGATCGGCAAAAATCCTCAGACATGAATGAGTGCGATGCGCTGGAATCAAATAGTACTCGGGCGATGCATGAAGAGACAGGAAGTATACCCTCAATGACTCCTCCTGAGGTCTGTGGTCCTGCTGAGCCGCATAAAACCTAGACTGAGCTGGCTGGGGAGGTTCATGTCCCCTTTGAGGTCCCTGGTGCTGCTGCTGATGTCACTAAGGCGCTCGAAACTGCTGCCTCTGCTGCTGCGGTTTCGGAGGCTGGTATTGGTGCTGCTGCTGAGGGGCCCTCGGTGGTGGAATCTGCTGTCGCTGCTGCTACAGAGGCTGCTGCGGTGCTCTCGGCTGCTGTAGTGCTCTCGGCTGCTGTGGAGGCTACTGTGGTGCTCTCGGCTGCTGCTGCTGAGGTCGGGGACACTCCCACCTACGACGTCCTATCCCACCGTAACCATAGCAGGTATCAGAAAGCTGCCTCTGAGGTGGTGCTGTTGGGGGTGCCGATGGTGTTACTGGTGCTCTGGCAGATGGGTGGCTCCTAAATCTCTGCAGTCGTCGATACTGCTGTAAGCTACTGCAGGGGGCCTGCCTCTTCTGACCCCTCCTCTGATCTCGGTCGCTTTGTCCGCCGGCCCACTCGGCCTCATAGATCTGAGCCCTCCGCACTACGCCTGGAAGGTCGGGAGCTCATGTCCAATAACACGGCCTCGAAGACCGTAACGTAAGCCATTCTCGAAACGGTGGGCCTTTCGCCCCTCATCATTAACCATGTATGGCGTAAACCTCGATAGCGCCACAAAACAGGCCTCGTACTGTGCCACGGTTATGTCCCCCTGCACCAGAGTCTCGAACTCCAGTGCTCTCTGTTGACGGATATGGTCGGAGAAGTACTGCTCCTTGAATCTGTCGATAAAGTCATCCCATGTTCAGATGTAATCAGGTCCTGCGACACGGGTAACAGAGGTCCACCAATGCTCGGCCTCGCCCTGGAAGAGAAATACTGCTAACCGAACTCCCTGCTGGGTTGTGCATGACATGGTATCGAAGATCTTCGCCACATCGGAGCGCCATCTCTCTGCTGCAGTCGGATCTGGCTCACCCTAGAAACGCGGAGGGTCAAGCTGTCTGAACTCTCGGAGAAGAGCACTCGTGCACTCCTGCTCTGCCTGCTCTGGCGAAACAACTGGGGGCCTGCCCTGCCCCTGAAGTGCAGCAGTCACAGCCTGTAACATCTGCTGTAACTGCGAGGCACTCACAGGCACGGTCGGATCTGTATCGACATCAGGTGGTGGATTGTTATCCTCAGGAAAGGGAGCAGGGCTCTCTGGCGGTAGAACGGGAGGCGCCGGTAGTAAATCTAGAGCCTCAGGTGGTGGAGCGGGGGTCGAACGGGTCGCTCTCCTGGGCGGCATGTCCTATGGAAAAGATAAGGCGCCAATCAATCTTGAGAATCGCGCGCTAATGAACTCAATCGAAAGGTTACGCACTCAGAACCTAATTGTCCTAAGCTCATACCAAACATGTGATGTTGTTCTCGGTTATTCCCAAGTTATGCTCTGATACCAACTTCTGTCACGCCCCCGAACTCGGAGACCGGGCTCACAAAATTCCCGATCGCCGAATCTGGTGCCGACAGCCTCCGTAGTACCCCATTCTCGGTTCCCGGTACCCATATACCAGATTCCGATCCTGGGATGCTACAAGGAGGATTTCTAATAATTAATTTGATTTGTAATGAGCATAACCACAAGCATAACCCAGGAACAATAACCACGAGAACACCATCACAAAATCCACTATGATAAAAAACTTTTGAGTACAAGGCATATGAAGGGAAATACAATATACTGAAAATGACAAAAAAACTCTAAGAGCTCGGCTGCACACTCCAACTGTGGCGAGACTACGGTTGCGTCCTGACGTCACCTGCACGCATCAATCATGCATAAGCTTATAGAAAGCTTAGAGGGTGGTGTAAGTGTGTGCGCAATATGAGCGTGCTCATAATACATGGTCAGAGTAATACAGAAACATGCTGATGAGTACGTGAATGCAGTCAGCCGTACCAAGGCTATGCGGTGCAAGATATGAATACTATCAGCCATGTCAAGGCCATGCGATGCATAGTACAAGTCCAGCATGCCAATCCACCTCCACATATCAATGCAGCTCCTCACTAAAGCATCAAATCAGTACGGTTCACAGTCTGGATAATCACCGGGGTCTGGTACACTCTACACCAGCTTGTCGTCCCTATTCGAACATGTCTATTTTCTAGCCAACCTATTGATATGGTCACATGGACCAAGGGGCCCACTGTAACATTTATTTGCCACCCATCCTATTCATAAGGTCATGCAGACCAGGGAGGGAGGACCCACCGTAATGTTTATTTGTCATTCAACCTGTTTATAAGGTCACGTGGACCAGGGTAGGACCCACCGTGATATTTATTTGCAATCCAATCCATTCATAAGGTCACATGGGCCGTGGGCCAACTGGAATGTTTATTTGGAATCCAACCTACTCATAAGGTCACGGGACCAGGGCCCACTGCAACGTTTATTTGTCATTCAACCGTTCATAAGGTCACACTGACCTGGGGCCCACTGGAAGGTGGTTCACAAATCCAGCTCGCACATTATGTGTGTCCCCCCAGACTGACGGTCCAGACTAAGTTTCAGCCTTATCCGAACTTCGGTTAGGCCCCACCAAGTGGTTTTATATGTTTTAGGCATGTCTTCACATGGTTTAAGATGGTATGGCCCACCTGAGATCCGTATACGGCTGATTTTTGGGATACCCCATAATTTAAAGGGGAACCATCAAATGCACGGTGCTGATGGTCGAAACGCACCATGGTGGGGCCCACAGCTGGGGCCGTGAGGCCCCCAGCCGGTCCGCCCGTCAGCAGCCAGCGTAGGCGCTGCCTGCGTCTGCAGCAGCAACGTCAATCGCTGCACTCTTTTTTTTATATTTATTTTATTTAGGTGGGACCCACATTAACTAGATCCGCTCCGTCCATTGTCTGAGTCCCACAAAATTAGGGGTCCAAACCAAGTTTCAGATGGGTCCAAGCTCCTTGTAGGCCCCAGCAGTCATTTTCCCAAAATTTAACGAAGAAAACTAGTATTCTCAATGCCACGACCCACCAGAAAATGGGATCAGCTTCATTTTTTAGTCAACGCCTAAAATGAGCTAAAGAACGGAATGGACAGCGTGGATCACATACATACATCAAGGTGGGGCCTGCATGAGCAGCCCACTCCAAAAAGTAATTTTTTTTTTTTAGTTAGCTTGCAAGTACACACCCATGCAGTACACTCACTCCATGTTAGCCGCCTACGTCCAACGTCCAGAGACGCTGGACGGTTTGGATATACACTGCATCATGGGGGTCCCACATGTACGTGGCCCACCACCATGTAATATATATATATATATATTAATATAGTATTAATACAAAATAAATATAATAAATTATATAACATGTGGGGCTTCCCACCAACCCAAGAATGGACGATAGATGTCTCCTAAAAATGTAGTGGGCCACACCAATGATGAATGGAGTGGATTTAACATGATTTGGTGGGACCCACTTCATTCTAGGGAGAGAAAAGAGAGAGAGCGATAGAGAGAGATAGAGAGATGGTGATAGAGAGGAGGGACCTCGCCACTATGGGCCCTCCATTGATACAATACATAGATTAAAATGGGTCCCACCAACAAGTGGGCCCTTAAATGGAAATCAACGGTGGATCACCCACCTCTTAGGCTTGCTCCTTGCTCCCTTAGGCTTGTATACACCTATGCTCAATGTTCAACGGTGGCGATGAAGTTTTGATGGTGAGGATGAGAGATGAGAGGGTGGGCCACACTTGTTATTGTGGAAGGGAGATTAGGAGAGCTTGGACGTTGGAATCCCTTGGTTGCTTGGGAGATTTTAGGAATGAGAGAGAGAGAGAGTGAGATATGGATGGGATGATGATGTAAGGAAGATGGGGTGACATGGGAGAGTTTGAAAATTGTAAAAAGTGGTATGGTGAGAGGAAAGAGAATATTGACTTTTAGAAAAGGAGGGATGGGTTGCATGTTCACATGGCATGGTGTGTACTTGACATGATTTGATGAGACATCTTGTAGAGATTTCCTCGAAGTTCGCAACGTGTGGTGTTTCTTTAGAATGAACGCAGACTGACATCTTCCAACCTAGGTATCGGTTCGGTGCGCAAGTCGCGGCGTTGGAACCGCGGCGACGGCGCGGTCGCCAAGGTATGAGTTTCGGATTGAGCCGCCTTCGGTAGGCAGGACTCGGCTTAAGATCATGCGCAACGTCGGACACGAGTCGAGAGTTGCCAGAATTCGACCGGAAGGATCGCGGAAGCCTACGGAACGGTACGGACTAGGGTACGGGTCTTACATGTAAGACGAAGAATTATTTTCATTTAAAGAAAGTTTGATCACCCCATTACAAGCATAACCCTTACCCACAAAGTTTCCATTCTTAGACAAGATCAGCTTGCCTGATTCAAACACAACTCTAATCCCAGGTTTGCTTAAGAGATCCCCTGAGACAAGGTTCCTCCTTATGTCTGGGACATGCAGTACGTTGGTCAGAATTACCTTCTTTCCAGAGGTAAAGAGTAATTCCACGGTTCTTTTGCTTGTAACTTTCAATCGTCCTTCATTTTCCATTTGAACCTCTTGACCATTGGTCTCATCTTCATAGGTTTTGAAAGCAGATCGATCATTGTATATATGGACTGTAGCACCTGTATCATACCACCAACCAGGAATTTTCTCTTGAACTATGTTCACTTCTGTGACCATGGCTATGATTTCATCGTATACTGCATTAGCCTCTTTCTTAGGCTTTTTTCGGTCCTTACAGACTCGGACGAAATGCCCGGTCTTGCCGCAGACATAGCAAGCTCCCTTAGGTTTGCCGTTTTTCTTCTTTTGGGTTTTCTTGAATTTTTCTTGATCTTTGTTAGGTTTAAGGGAATCAACTTTCTCATAGGTATTATTTTGGGATGACCTTTCTACTGCGTTCACCTTGGATGAGGATACACCATTAGCGTCATCCTTTTTGTCTCGGTTGCGGGATTCTTCTTTAATACGAAGATGCTTCTGGATTTGTTCCAGGGTGAACTCTTTGGATTTATGCAGTAGTTTCTTCCTGTAGTCATTCCATCTTGAAGGCAACTTTGCGATTATAGCTCCGACTTGAAAGGATTCAGGAAGATCGATTTTTATAGCTTTTATTTTATTTACAATAAGCTACAGTTCTTGGATTTAGGCAAACAGCGGTAGATTGTCTACCATCGTGAAATCAAAATACCTGACAATTAGAAATTTCTATGTACCTTCCTCTTTAGTCTTGTACTTGCATTCCAGCGCGCTCCAAATTTCTTTCGCTAATGTGGTCCCCGTGTACAAATCGTACAACCGATCAGTGAGCATTGAGGATGTGGCCACGACACATCAGTTCATCTTCTTGTCGCTTGATCCTAGCAGCAATCTGTTCTGGAGTATCAGTGTCCTTTGCTTCAGGCAGAGGCTGGAGAGTCGGGTCCAGGATGTAAAAGATCTTCAGAGCGGTCAGCAGGAATTTCAGTTTGTCCTGCCATCTAGTGAAAATTGAACCATCGAATCGGTCCAATCAGATCAGATCCTGGTTCATCAGTTTGACTGATGCAACACTTTCGTTGTCCATGAATTCACACTTTAAGATTGTTAGGAATAGATGTTTGGAAACACCAAAAAATATAAAAATAAATTAAAAAATATATTTCACTAGGCTGAATCACGTATAAAATACGTTGTCCCTAAAGTGTGATTCGCCCTCTTATCAACTGCTAATGGGTTATAGGCGAATTGCTTCCAGGATAAGACAAACCTTATATGGATGCAGCAATCATGATAGGTCCATTGTGGAACAATTTTAACGCAACAGATTCCTTCTGGCAGACTCAAACGGTGGAGATGTTCTAAGTATTTTAGAATGGAGCTATGTATCGTATCTGATTTGATGGGAGAAATGGTGTGTTGAGATGATGAAATCGGACTGAAATGGTTTAACTTATATAGGCATCAGGTATAACACCATTGCTATATGATATTCAATGGTCCAGAATGTTTAAAAAATGTTTCTAGCCATTGTCCATTAATCTCAGACATTTTTGGTCGTCAGATCAGAAGATCTGACCATTGGATCATCCTAGCCCATCCGTTTTCGGACCGTTGTGGCTTTCAAGGTAGCAATCCGTTATTCAATGGTCCAGAACATTTGAAAAATGTTTCTGGCCATTGTCCATTAATCCCATACGTTTCTGGTCGTCAGATCAGAAGATCTGACCGTTGGATCATCCTAGCCCGTCCGTTGTTAGCTATCCGTTTTTATAAACGGTTGGACGTTTCGGATTTAATATCCGACCGTTCTCTGTCACCTATAAAACCTAGGCTCATTTTATATTTTCAAATCTACACCGCCCTAAGGTTCTGACCAGACCCATCGCACCGAGGTCGCGAAGTGCAAAGTGCGCCATCTAGCGCCACTATAGCCACACTGCCTCACTGCCCACGCCCACGCCCTCGCCTGTGCCCATGCCCGAGCTTGAGCGTGCGCGCGCATGCATGTGTTCCAGTGCATACCGTTTTTCATCTCCTTCAAAAACTCCAAGTAAGAATACTCTTCACAAGTCCACATATAAACCACAAAAGTTTTCTCTACATTTTCAATGTGGGACAAAACACACACACCACACTTTTTAATTCAAAAAATTCAAAAAACGTTTTGGTGGGAAAATCCGAAAATTTTGAAAAATTCGAATTTTCATTTTCATTATTTTAAAAACCACTGATTTTTAACACTCCAACGCAAGTATCCCCGCAAGAACAAGGTCATTCTATTTTGATTTTTTGGGCGGGTGGCTTTGGGCTGGGACAGTGGCGCCCATTCCTAACCAGTTCCGAAAAGGGTCAACAATGGATGGAGACGGAGCATCCCCACACGTGGTTTACAACAGGCAGTCGGAGTGGTAAAGGCACTCAAATCAACAGTAAATGCTTACTTTATACTTGAAAATGAAGTTGTAATCAGCCCAAATCTACCATGGTTGGAAGCTCCTTACACAATAAACGAGTTACATTACATTGAGAGATTTCTTTTATATCAAACAACTGTTTTGGACATGTGTTCAGAGGGTTATGGTGCTCTATCTCAAGTTTGCAGCTTCTACTCGGGTTCAGTAGTCCACATGTACGATCGTGTTCTTTGGTGGTCTGTTGATTTTTCACAAGACTGTGGGCCCCACCTAATTTAATATGTTGTATGATCTACACCATGCATCCAATCTTCAAGTACATTTTTTTTAGTGTGTGAACCCAAGAAGAATGCGAATCCAAAAATCAAGTGGATCACACCACTGTTTGCATAGGTGAGAATGACTCCCTACCGTTAATACCTTCCAAGGGCCAACCATGATGTTTAATTTGCATCCAACCTCTTCTTAAGGTCACATCATTGAATCCAACATCCACACTGTAGCTGTGTGAATTACTATCTTCATTGTACTATGTCAGCCATCTAATACATGGCACATAATTAGGCCATGTCAATACAGCACTAAATGCGACACCCATGCACCCTGTAGCTATTTGAATTACTATCTTCACCATCTAATACATGGCCATGGGGCCCACAAAAGTATGCTATGTCAACATAGCACTAATGCCACACCCACCCTGTAGCTGTGTGAATTACTATCTTCACTTATACCATCTTGACCATCTAAATACATGGCAATTCAACACTTAAAACAAGTTGTTGCTGATTTTTGTTTGTGTATATAATAGTCAAAATAATGCAAATTTAGAAAGATGCTCCATTCTCTATTGGAAATACTAAATTGATGACTTTGATATCTTGGGATGACAAAAGTACTTCCGAATGGAAAATGTCCAAAACACATGTCCAATGAAAAAGAAGAAGAAGCAAATATAGGATATGTAAGTTCTGGCAATCATGATGAGATAAATTCCCAGAACCTGGTCAGTACTTGGGGCCAATTGGATCAGGATCACGATCACCATCACCAGAACGTGGCCCACGTCTACGGTAGTAACAGGCGCCACATGATACAATAGTCTATCAAATCCCTACCAAAATAAATGAGATCCGGATCTACATACACACCAGAAAGTAGGCAGACACGGACATAAGATAAAACCCAAGTAGGTGGCAGACTAAAGTATAGAAATCTCCCGGGATAGGCTCCAAATCCAACTTCGTTGCGTAGGACCATGGCCGAAAACTGGTACTGTGAGAAGTTTCCTCGTCGTCAGCATAGACTGGCAATGAAATTTCGTTCTAACTGCATCCCTGGTATGACGGAGGTACCATTCACGTTGTGCATCCTTGGGTGATGGAAAAGACTTGTATCGATATCTACTGTATCAATTTATTTGCTCATGGCAAGCGTGTAATAATGTAGATTTTATATACTTATGTCGGGAAAAGTCCGGATTATTATATAGAATTTTTCTTTTCTTTCTTAAACATACTACGAGACATTTTCATAGCAGAAAGAACTGTTTCTATGATCCGTTTATGAAATTGACTGTACGATCACCTAGATACATGATCATGACATTAACCATCTAGCTTCTTTATTTTAACATATTATCTGACCATCCATCATAATTAGATCCACCAAATGGACCACCTTAATATTGTGATAAATCAATCATTATAAAGATCATTAGTATAAGTCCAAACTACCGGGTAACTTTTCAATTTGATATATACAAACGTTGTTCTGATTCATGGAGTATGTTAGCCATTAAAGAAGCATCTTGGTCATCTTTGAGAAGATCAAGGCCTAAATTGTGGTAATGAAAAGAGTATGAAAAATAATGAATGGACATCAAGTTTCAACACATTCGGACGGTGAAGTCGAGAGTAAAGGATGATGGAAATCCTGAGAGTAGAAAATAGCAGAATTGTAAATAAGTTAATGCAAGATGCATGACACATTGAACGTGAAACTTGTAACAAAGGCATAACGGTGAGCGTTCCTTGCCACTCGGTCAGACCGTGCGGTCCACTTGATTGGTAAATCTACACTACAAGAAAAACAGGCTTTACCGGCGGCCAAAACCGCCCTTAAAAGTCCCAAAAACCGCCGGTATAAGAATTACCGGCGGTCGGACACATGCCGCTAAAGGGGGGCGTCGCTGTATGTTTTAGCGGCGGTCGCTCCTTTTCACTGGCGTTTTTATGGCCGCCGCTAAAACAGGAGGTTTAACGACGCTTATTATTGTTTACCGGCGCTTCCGTGACTGCCAGTAAAAACTATAAAAGCGCTGCAAAAAACCGTAAAAACGCCAGTAGAACACAGGCAAAATTTATAACAAATGCCGATAAAAGTTACAACAAACGCCGGTATAGTTGTAAGAAGCGCCGATCAGATGTTGACAAAACGCCGAAAAAAAATGGAAAAAAGTGCTGCAAAAGGTTGCGGCGAAACCAATGTTGTAAGGAATCTCTCCAGTGATTTGATTGTAAGAAATATCCCTGGAAGTTATAACAGTCAATGTCCATCTTCCATAACAAGAATCAAAGTGGCCAGCACATTACAAAACACAACCCATAGTGTAGTCACAATAAAGGGCGACTCCAAAAGATACCAAATTACTAGATGAACTAGAACTAATTTGAGATAGACTTATAAATTGTGATTTACATGGAGTACACAGAGTGGAGGAAGTACTCACAGATACTGCAATACTTCATTCCAGTAAATCAGCCTCGAAATGTCACCAATGAGCTGATTCTGAGCAAGATCCCTAAAAAAAATTAAATAGCAAGGGACCCATTAAAATCACTTTGTACACACAAATCCACACCATTGGAAATAAACAATTGTAGTTCAGGTATGTTATATCAAACAAACCCCCAATGCAAATGTGTAACTGAGAAAACCCAAATGAGAAGGAAAAAAAAAACAATTCAATGTTTTCAAGTAGATATTAGAAAGCATAAACCACAAAATAGAATAAGCACCTCAAATATAAGTGACATCAACCTTACAGAGTTTTGAGATTTGGCATCTGTGAAAGGGTTGAAGGGATAGGCCCTGTTAACTGATTGTTCTTCAATGTCCTACATAGTAACATCACCATAAATGACCAATCTATCCCTTACAAAGGGGCAAGCAAGATTCATGAAAATGACCAATCTACCCAATAAAAGCAGACATGAATTCCTCAAGTTGTTTGAGCCTATAGATGTCGAGAACGGAATATCTCCATATAGCAAGTTACCGGATAAATCCCTATAGAAAACAAACCAACACAGATTTCAGTTAAATCCTCCATTACATTCTCATTCCCATAACTTCAAAATGCAAGTAAATGAGAGAGATTACAGAGACTTCAGCAAGACGCAGTTGCTGATCTCATCAGGGATTGACCAGGTCAGCTGATTCCCCTTCAAATCTCTGCACATCAATGCAACCAACATAAGCATTTGAGCTTAAAATGATTTCATCCAAATGCATATTTATCCTGATGCAATAAAGTAAAACATACAGTGCCTATAAGCTCTGTAAATCCCCAATGGCTGGCGAAATCTCCCTGTGCCAAGATTCAAATTCGAGAAATTTCTTCACAGAAGATTCATGATTGTAACGAATTAGAAGTTGAAATCAGATAAGAAGAAAGAAGAAAGAAGAAAGAAGAAAAAGAACAGAAGATCTTTTGTGAAGCACATCACTGAACAATAAAGTAGACTTCAATTCAACAGATGAATCATTGTTTCCTGAAGGATGCATCTTCAAGACAATGGTGTCTAGGCATACAGAACTGCATTTTCTTTGAATAGATGAATCCACACCTCCAGATATTGATATCTTTGCACCATCCATGTCTACTCCTCGATATTGATATCTTTGCACCATCCATGTCTACTCCTCGAGAACCTATATTCCCTTCAATCTGTTCAACCTTGCATACTGAGCTAGAATTCATACTTGAAGATAAATCTATCTTAACAAAATTTGGCTTCATTTCAATAGGCGCATCTACCTTAATGAGTTGATCTTTTTGATGGACATTGCTCACCAAAGAGTTTAAGGCCTTTCACAATTGTGACACATTTGCATTTATTTCGAACATCCTTTTCGATGACAACTTCTTGTTTCTCCTACAACAAACATTGGCATTTCAATAAAGAACAGAAACTAAATGATTGAAAATTGTGATTTAAAGGAGAAAAGAGCTGCTAGCACCTTCAAACCTGACATGGAGGGCACGGGTTGTCAAAATTGAGATTAGAGCTTAATCCTGATTCTGCAGGATCCCTGTCCAAAAGTACTTTCAATTTCACAAGGGAAAAAAAAAAAAAAAAAACTAACAATGGTCACCATGATAGAAGCATGATTTCACATGAGCCAAAACCATGTCATATAATATTCTTATAATAAGCAGCACCAAAGTCACAAGGGTGGGTATTTGGACTATTAGAACTTGCATTAGACCCATTTTTTGGTAAATGTGATGCTTGATGGTTGCCCCGATTGCTTGTTGTGGAATCTTCATAGAAGAAATAAAGGTAGTATATGAGCCAAGTGTTTTTTTAGCATATCATATCCAACCTGAATACATAGAAAGATTATTAAATTGAACAACAGCCAGACATGCGAGCAGCTCCCTTGGATATGATCATAACAGAAAAGATTTGCATATTGGATCCTTCCAAATATTTGTAGGATCATTTTCCAATATGATCATAACAGAAGATTTGCATCAATTAGATCCTATCGTTTTCCAAGACAGCCAGACAATTAAATCCTCAGTAGACAAGCCAGCCAGACCAATTCCACCCTGATTTGCATCAACAAAAAAGATAGAGATTTGGTTGGGTACTTCATCATAGCATACAAGTATTACAAGAAAATTAAAAAAAAATAATCATTTTCCTACCACAAATGTTGGAATTTTTAGCATATCATCAGATCTTTTACCCATTACGTTTCCTAAATCATCATCACATTGATTTTCCTTTCCCTGACCAACAGTCATAAGGGTTAGCATCTTATCTTTATGCTCCAAACCATGCACATTCCGGGAGAGGAACTTCATTAATCACCATTCTTATATGCCCCCTAATAGACTCCCAAATCCATACTTTGGGTGGCTCATGCATCCAACAAATCATTAGCCATGTTACACACTTGTGGAAACAAACTATTTAGCTTATCACAATATAGATGAACTTTTATTCATAAGACTTTGAACACATTGCTGCTGCTTTCCGCTCTTTTGCAAATACCAAAAGTCTAACATAATCAGTGATCACTTCTGAAAAAAAAAAAAAAACATAATCAGTGATCCACTTTCTCCTACAAAGCTCAAGTGTCACTGTTTACAAAGGAAGAAATCAATAATTTGACATGCAAGTACAACCAATACCCAAAGGATAAGATACAGGAAAAGTTTTGCTAGCTCGAATTGAAGAACATAAATAAAAACCAACCAACCTAGAAATCCAGTGACACCAACAATATTGCCACGTTTGGTACCAGAATGGAATCTAGAAAATTCGGCTTCACCAATGTCTGAGTGCCTATTGTAAGTAAACAAACAAAATCAAAATGCTTCCATAAACAAGCTATGAAATCATAAATTCTACAACAAAAGAATGAAATCAACAGTTGCACAACAAAAGACTACATGAACTAAACTGTGAAGGGAAGCAACAACAGAATTGGGGGGAAGAGTTTGTTTCGAAATGGTAGGAAGTATAAACAGCTAGGAAGTGGGAGCATTTGGGGGAAGAGTTTGTTTAAAAATGGTAGCAAGTATAAACAGTTGTGGGAGCATGTCAAGAGAGTGATTTAAAGCTAGAGTGGCACCTAGTTAGAACAATCATGCAGCTAAGGTGCATTGGCCATTCGATGACACAAGCTGACTCACTATCGTTATGCGATATGGGATTTTGCATATGTTTTCTTATTCTACGTACAGATGAATGATTAATATTGTGTCGAACTGCACAATCTTTGGGATCGAATAGTCCAAAAGCATGCACTACCTAGCAAATAGTTTACATCATACCTTTAGATTTCTGACTTGATGAGGACACCCAGCTGGAATAAAGACTGCCTCTCCAATTTCCTGAACAAAAGTCCATGGTTCGATTCCTACATAAATAGCAAAGGAACTAAGAATTGTAATAATAATCATTAGTACAGGCACCCACACACATAAGAAAGAAGCAAAGTAAAGAAAAAAGAAATCAAAAAGACAACATTGATACATGAAGGGGAGGGAGGGTGGAGGAAGAATACCAAATTCCTCCTTGAGCTTCCTTCTATGTTCCAAAGTTAGATAGAAAGTCTTGTCATGAATGGTGTGCACAACCTAAATAATCAATGTTGTATAGCAAAATTGCTACATGCTTTACATTTTCAAGTCATGATGAGCATTAGTCGAACATATTTCAGCTCGTGACAAAGCCTAACACAACTAGCTATGATAAAGGCTTAGATGATGATGACGACTTAAAAAAAAAATAAAAATAAAAATAAATCAACAAGTAGTACATTCATCATTACATAGATGTAAGTAGCAATTTCTAACACAACAAGGAATACCCATTTCCATAGCTAGTTGGAAAAAAAAAAAACTGGTCTTTGCTATTTTTATGTGGGGACTGGATGTTAACATCTAGATGATGGGATCAAGGGATAATATGCCCTTCACTCCCAATGGTTTAATCATTTTCAAATGGGTTCATCCAAACATGACATCAATATTCTATAGAAAAATCAAGCTACTTCCTATTATACAAGCTAGGTCCATAGGCTTCTTTTTTTTTTTTGGTCTTGAGCATGATATAGAATTTTCCTACACTTGGTACTACAAGCAGAAAATGTCCATGCTTCAGTATGCTTTGTGATGGACAACAACCCATACACCAAAAACACCCACAACAATTAATAGGAAACTTCACATTCATCTGTAAAAATATGAATCCGCACAAGGAAAACAGAACAAAAAGGAAAAAGAAAATATGAAACTTGTGAAGATGTCAAGACATGATACACAAAGCTCCCAACTCAAGAATACAAACCTGCAGTCAAACAAGGAAAAGATACATGAAGCACTCCAAATAGCGAAGAAAAAGAAATGTATTCATGGACTAATAACCAATTCCTAACTGCAAATTTATAGGATCGGGGTTCTAGTGACCTGTCTGAATTAACTCAGGATTCCAAAGGATGGTTTCCAGGTTGATCTGATCTAACAAAGTTTTAAAAAAACTAGAACCACCTGCTTTAATTGTAAATTCCACGACTTACCTTTCCCTTGAAAAGTTTTACTGCCTCTTGGTAGATTGGGAGAACCTTCTCTGAACCATTTTTGGTGGCAAAAAGCAAAAGCTGACGAAGACACGGCAAATATGTGAAATATATATATATATATACAAAAGAACTTATTGACTTGTATCGCGTTATCAAGGAAACATGGAAATATGGGCCACATCCCAAAGATCGAACAGGTTGGACAATCCAAGCCACTTGATTTGAAAGAAAAGAAAATAATCATTTGACTCATTTCCATTAATAACCCAATCCACAAAAATATCAAATAGAAACAACTAGGATGAATCATTTCAATTGTGAAGAATGAAGATATATCTGCCACCTACCTTCTCTGTCACTCATTGATAGTAGTCCAGAAATTGATGCCTTATCTTACAGCTTATCGAAAGCAAATGCATTCCAGCAAGGTGAACACCCATCTGATAGAAAAATTCTGATGGGCCACAGCATGTGTAACTGTTGATGTGTATTGCATTATTAAGGAAACATGAAAATGTTAGCAGTGGGATGTTGCTAGGCATTAGTGATTTGTATCAATACACCTCACTAAAATAAAAATTTATCTTTAATGGTAAGTATGCAAACTTGCTGAAATGTAGTTGATCATATGTATTTTTCAGCTTCCTCTCAAACCTATGAAATATTCAAGCACAATTTGAGAAAAGGAAGAAATAACCGAGAAATGGATAAGCTGCAATTTGAGAGAGGGAGGGAGATGGGCATACATGTCAATTCTCAAGGACACTACAAACTGAAAAACTATCATCAATTATAAGATGCTAACCCTTCTCCAGAAAGTAGAGATATTTAAGCAAATTATCTTTCGATAATTAAAAGATACTAAAGATTTTGATTTCACAGATATCCAAAACATGTATTTTTACTATTTGTCAAAAGATGGGGATATATCAGCCTTTTCGCTTCACAATCCCACAACCATTTGATGGGCTATGGACTTGGTATTTCATCTCATGAAATCAAAATAACTATTAAATAACGGTAGCTAATGACCTGCTTCTTTTTCAGCGACTCCTCTGCAGCAGCTATCTTATCTGCACACGCTTTCTCAAGATCAGATAGCATGCTCTTTTATCTCTTCCCTGAAAGCCAATGCAGTCTCGCATATCAATTAATAGTACTTTTTATGTGTAAAGTAAATTTCTAAAATTGTGATGTTTCCTAGCATTCACAGTTGGAAAGTAGCCATCAGTCACATGGCAGCAACGTTGCTTTCCAGTTGAACTTGAAAGGAATATTGTTGTCATTTGGAGCTCAGGTCATGAATGATGAGGGAATTAAGATTTGGTCATTTCCAAATTATTAGACTAACAATTGCAGAGCTTTGCTAAGCAAACACGCATGTGCAATAAAGCTCATGTACATGCCACACGTGCTAACATGGCACATGGGTGCAAAATCCAATCTGTCCATCAGGTTGGTCCGACCCTGTACATGTTTTCCCATAAAATAAATCTGGTCCACTCAATACATAGGCTGCAAGATATATTGGGGCCTATGCCAAAATTGGAAATAGGTGGATGTGTTAGAGAACTTCAGCCAAGATTTTCAGAGCTGTACATTTGTTTGGATCTCGGATCTATCATGCCATGCCAGCACATGAGCTTTATTACAACAGAGACCAAGAACCACACAAGTTAGGATGGGTGAGTTGGTACAAGTTCAAGGCTCTAAAAGAGCAAGAGGAAGGCTCAAAAGGAGGTGGATGGAGGTACCAAGAAAAGACTTGATGATCTAAGGTCTAACTGAAGGCCTTGATGATCTTCCCTTGCTTGTGGCTGTAATCTGTTAAAACCCACATTTTTGAAATGCGACTCAATCATCTATTATTTCTACTGACCTTGGAGAAAGAAGTCTTTTCCGAAATAACTGATCTCCCCACAAGAAAATGGGCGTCCACCAACAACGCTGAGCTTTAATGTGGGAAAATCCAAATGACAATAATCAACATGCTGTTCACCGAGACTGATCATCAATGAAGATAATTTTTGCAATTAAGATGAGGCTCTGCATTTTCTCCAATGATTAGTAAAATACAGTTCTTAGAATTGTAGTCAGTGAATTGCCATGCCAATGATGGAAACTTTCAGATTTATGAAAGCTGCAATTGGCCTGTCACTAAAATTTCTACAAATACAAAACAAAACAAAAAAGCAGCAATATATTTGTTGATTTTTGAATATGTTGCACCTGATAGCCATTTTATTCAGCTGACCGACCTATCTCAATTTGAATAGTATTATGTAGATCAGATTCAGCAGAGACAAAACTTAACCTGAAGTTATTCAGGATGAAATTCTCAAACTATTTTTACATTTTTACAAAAGAAGTGAGAAATGTTTTGAAGTAACAATAAGGTTAAGGTAATCATGAAAATCTGGGAGGAAAAATATTTGAATAGAACCGTTGAATAAAGAGTTTATTTTCCACTTACCAAGAAGAGCATTTACTAGACCCCCAGAACTGGTCTCTAGTGACCAAGAATCGTCACCATTCCTAACAGCAAAGAATGGAAGCCTGTTAATCACCATCAATATTTGTTGTTTTAAAGGCCTTGTGTCTTTGTTTTTCCGTCCCATGGTAAGCGTGCTGGTTACTATAGTTGCTTTTGTAAACTCTTCCTCGTGGAGAACTCCCCAGTCATTATCCTCTCTTAAATTCAATTCATGCTCAGAGAAGTCCTATCAGATCTCCTTAACACCCTTCTCTCAACAAGCAAAGAAAAAGTTCAGATACTCAGCAAATAAAGGAAAATTAAAAACTTGTGTGCATGTTAAAATTACTAGAATCTCTTATTGGTAACTACTTGAATCTCTTACTGCTTTCTATTAAACCATTCAGCTTCAAGGAGTAAATGCAATTTGTTTTTATATTTTCCAAACTAAAGAAAAGATGAGCATTTCTAATTTTCTATCCCCAATTCAAACTAATCGAGTTATGTGAAGCCAAATATGAGAAACTGCCCTTAGTACACATAAGCAAGGAATCAGACTTGCAGGAATTTAGAGACTGTGTGGGGACACGTCATTCACTGATCTTAACATCCTCAATCATCCCAGTATTTGTTAACCCCACTATCAAATCAGACAAAAAATTCCATTTCTAATACTTTTAGCTAACTAACAATGAGGTCTTTCTTTTTTCCGTAAGGTGGTTGGATTAAGGTAGCCCATCTGCACACTGCATTTGCCAAAATAAAATATGGTTATAAGATCCAAGCCATCTATCTGGTGGCTCCTGCAATGCAGATGCCATGTCCCCAAAAAGAAGCTCGCTACTTATCATGTGGACCACATTGTCAGAAACAAATGGGCAGCTAACAAAAGCATGATGAAGCTATCTTGACTGTCCATTTGTACGATAAATCCTAGACCACCTGATAACTGAACCATCATGTCTAGGAATATAGAATTGGGAAGATTTGCACTTGGAAAGTAGGCGGCAATTTGTCTCATTATTGGAGAAGGGGGTTTTCCAAAGAATGTTCTTTCTTTATGCATGTGTTATGTTGCTAATCTGGTGTATGCATCCAATATGTTGTGATAGTGGTTCTTATTTGGATCTCAGGGATGCAAGTGTTCCATTGAGTAATGAGTACAAGATTGGCAGCATGGCTTGGCCCTTGCTATAAGGGCGTCTTGTTGCAGCGGTGCTTGTGTCACAGTAGTAACAGATAGCATATTCAATGAAGGGAAAAGACCCAATCCACCTACATATATTTGGCAACATGTATTGATAATCCGAGCCATTCATTCATCTTAAGGTCCACCAATTGACCATTTACCAATCATCATCCTGATCAGATAATCCACCCACTAATTACAGTTTAGTGATTTTATAGTTAGTGTAATTTTCAGCCTATGATCCTTTCACGTTTGTCCAGAATAAACCAACGGTTCGGTTCATCAAAAACATGCTATATATGGAGTAAAATGAAAGGAAAATACTGGATCTTCTTAAAAAATCAAGCACAAAACGGACCCAAAAATCAAAATGCCAAGAACCCATTTCTCAAGACAGAAAATTCAAAGGACCCATCAAATAAAAAAATAAATAAAAGAAGCAGAAGAAGAAGAAATCCTATCCATATATTCCAAAGCATAGATATGGATCAAATGATGGAAAAAATATTTAAAAAAAAAAAAAAAAAACAGAGCAACGTATCGGTACTCTGTTGATAGCTCCATTCCATATCAAACCCACGAGCTCCTCCATTTCCAAGTTCAAATCAAGGTAGGAAATTCAATCAGTTCGAGATCACTGGCTCGCATGAAGCAGACAGCCAGGAAGTCGATGGGAGGGAAGGTGTCATGCAAGCAGCTGGCGACGAAGGCGGCTCCTGCGACCGGAGGAGTGAAGAAGCCGCATAGATTCATGCCGGGGATGGTGGTGCTGAGGGAGATAAGGAAGTGCCAGAAGAGTACGGAGTTGCTGATAAGGAAGCTGCCGTTCCAGAGGCTGGTGAGGGAGATTGCTCAGGATTTCAAGACCGATCTCCGGTTCCAGAGCAGTGCTGTGGCCGCTTTCCAGGAGGCGTTTGAAGCTTACCTGGTGGGTCTTTTTAAGGACACCAATCTCTGCGCCATCCACGCCAAGAGGGTCACCATCATGCCCAAGGACATCCAGCTTGCTCGTCGGATCTGTGGTGAGAGGGCTTAGATCTCTCTCTGTCGTTCGTTTTAGGGTTTTATTTTTGGGTTTCTGCTTTCAGATGAGGATGTAATGCCTTTCTTACTTTTTGATGGTTACAAATGGAATCAGAAGTGAATGTGTTTGGCTTTTGTTTCTAGGTACGATTGGAAATAAATTTCAGGTTCTTTGCAAAAAAAAAAAAAAAAAAGACAGCAGCAGCTATGGCTTCCGAGAAAGAGAGAGAGAGAGAGAGAGAGAGAGAGAGAGACTTTCGGTAGGTTATTGCAGGGGAGGAGAGAAGAGGGGCGAAGGGTTTTGGTAGAAAAGAGGAGTGGGAGAAGAAGGCGCGATAGATTTGGGGATTAGGCGCGCAGGCGTTCGGAGATTTGGGGATAGGGCGGGCTGGCGTTTTGGAGGGGGCTTTTAGGTTTTTTTTTTTAATTATTTGAAACTAGCGGCGGTCGCCCGTTTTGTACACAGGCGGCCACTTAAAAACGCCCCACATTTCATCTACAGTGGTGGTTTTTTGTGGCCGCCTGTGATGAAAATGCCCCTAATAACTATATTTTTTGTAGTGTTACTTCATATTGGGACCCATGGCCCAACATGACCTTATAAAAATGATGAATAGTGTGGATTTCTTGACAACTCATCACAGTTGACCCCGTCTGGCCACGGTAATCGAACCAAAATCAGGCAGTTTTCGCACGCTATAACAGTGCCCGAATTTCTTGCGCATGAAAGCAAGTTCGAAAAAGGAAATTTCCGGTTTCTTTCTCTCTCCTTCCGAACACGGATTCTCCAATATATCTTGGGCATCCAAAATGGAAGATCTTAGTCTTCCATCACCACCTGAATGGACGTATAACAAGACCGAACCCGACTTCTCATTCCTTCATTGTTTTCCTTTCAAAACTCGGATGTGCAGTTGTTCAATCAAAAGCATTCCAAAACAGGTTTTAACCAAAATTGTAGATAATATGGGACCCACTACTATACCCAACAACAGAATTCGAACACAAGAAGAGAGATTTGACGCCGTTTCTCTCACCATGTTCGACGGACAAGATGTGACACCCCTTTGCGGAACCCACCGTATAAACACATCTCAGCTTTCGATTTTCGATGCGTGTAAGCTTCCATGCTTCCATCTGAACCATCCACAATGATCGCCTTGAAGAAAGACGGGCCGGAACCGAATCTGCCATTTAAGCAGCAGTCATCTTCTTCGTTTAAAGCCCAACTATTCATTCTTCCCTGACCATTGTTTCGAATTCGAAATGGTAATCTAATGGGCCATTAGGATAAATACATGATCACAATAATTCAACGGTAGATAAATCGGCTGCTTAGAATAGAAATTGAGTTGAACAATGTCACGAGTACTGTGTAACACAAGCTGAGTCCCTTTTTACATGCATGAGGACTCTTTGAATTTCTATAAAAAACCCTTGTTCACAACCCCAAGTGCAGGGTTGCGATGTAGTAATAACTCGGTGAGACTAAGGTCGAATCCACAGGGACTAAACTTGTACGTATTCTGAAAATAACTAGAAGTAGAACTGTAATAAGATCTAAACCTAGATTTGGTATAAAAAAGAGAAATTGTGAAGGATTTATCAAATATCAAAAGGGGACTAGAGCGCCAAGGATCCACTTGTAGCTATCAAGATGCTACCTTGCTTGATTTAATAAACACAACTGAAATCAAAGTCCTATCCTATCCAGCTGGAAGATAAAATAATTGAAGCACTATCTAAACTTTGCATTGAATTAGTTCTCACATGAAGGAGTATTGTGATGATTGGAAGGGATTCGATTATCCTACCATGCCCAGGAGATGATGGTGAACAACAGGATTTACCAATCTCACAATCTCATATTGAAAAAGAAGATATTCAAAGTTGTTGCAACATCTATTGTAATTTGAGTCACAATAAACCATAGAAAATTAAAAATATTCCTTAAATTCAAACTAGAAATCAATGAAGTTCAACATAAACAAAAATCAAAGCAAAATAAACATCCGAACACGCTACAAGCTTCACCTCTTAGCTTTAGCTAAGAGGTTTAGTTAATCATAAACATGATTGAACTAAAAACTCATAAATAAAACATAAAAATAAACTAAGGAAGAGGAAGAAAAACTCTTGGGAGGCTGCTCCACCCTTTGTCTCTACTCCTTGAACCCTAGAATATATTTTGGGACGTCCTAGGGACTCCTATTTATAGTTGTGAAACACTATCTTTCGCACCGCCTTAGAATTTCCACAAACCGACCTTGAAACTGCCTCAAATTTACACAGCTGCGTTATGCATCGGTCGGACCGAAGTCACCTTTGGTCAGATCAAAGTTGAGTTCGAATCATGAAAGGATTCTGTTTCAGCAGTTGTCCGATTTTCGGTCACATCGAGCTTGGGTTCGGGTGGACCGAACTTAAGTTTCGGTTGGACCGAATTAATTCTCGGTCGAAGTGAATTAACTCGAAATTCATCGTTCTTCGTTGGAGCTTTTATGCACTTTCGGTCGTACAAATCCTTCCTTCGGTCGGACTGAACTTGGGTTCAGTCGGACCAAATTATCCTTCGGTCTAATCGAATTAGCTCTGAATTTCATCGTTGGTTGCTGGACTGTTTTGTGCGATTTCGGTCGGATCAAAGTTGGCTTCGGTCGGACCGAACCTGTCTATTTTCTGTTGCAGATTAAATAATATTCTCCGTCTTTTCTTCATCTTTGTACTTGGTTTCCTTGGATCTTAGCATGTGAATTCCTCATCGTAATCTTGTAAGATCCATTTTGCCTTGGTGATTCTTGAGCATCAAATCCATGCTTTTAACATTCTTTTCAATCCAAGCTCCCAGATTCACCTTGCAATACAAACATGTATAAAATATACCCATTTAGCATTATCATGTTCATAAAACTAAGATATAAAAGGGGGAAATATGCAATATTTGACACTTAACACCCCATACCATCACTAGACGTCCCAACAACAAAAATCAGGAGAATGAGAAGATGAGAGAGAGAAAATAATTTGTGAGAGAGAACACTGTGTATCCGAATGACGACTCACCGAATCACAAGCTAGGTCCAAATTGAGTTCAGTTTTTCCTAATGTCAAAGGTAAGTGAGCTACTCCAAATTCTCCATTTTTAATCCTTAGTTGTTGATAAATTTCATTCGAGGTTTTAATCTTAAATTACGTATATAGATTTAAGGGTTGAGTCGACTCAACGAAGGAAATCACTGATCAAGGGTTTGGTCGGGTTGAGAATAATTGCTAATTAAGGTAGAGAGGGTATCTAAGTTCTACTTTGGTTAAAATTCCTAATTGGATTGGAAAATTACTTCAATCTTAACCCTAAATCTACATTTATACTAAATCTTAGCCTAAGTTTTGATCATAACCGTACAATTGTGTAATGTGATGATCTTACCATATGAATCATGTTAATTATGCTAGAGTTGGGTACTACAACACATATATTCAAATCTATCAATGTTAGAGTGTGATCGAATTCAAGAGGTAAGGGATTCCTCCAAGCTTAACTAGTTTACGTTGATTTATACATTACTTCTCTCCATTTTACCTAATAAGAAATTTACTCTGATTCCTATAGATTATTGTGAATTAATTATCCATGTGATGATTATGTGTAAGGTATGGTTTTAATCATACCGATCCATTTAATTGTTTGTTTATGTAAGTGATGTGCTGACAGTCTCACAACTTGTGACTTATATGCACTTATCATGGACGTAATGTAATCCAGGTAGTGACTCTCTTGGTCGATGCGTAAACCCTTGGATTTGGTTAGTGGTGCACACATTGATGTAGGTATTCGCGGCGTGTGTTACATCACCTTCTGGGATTGGATGTCGTAATTAGTCACTCTATGAACAAATCATGTTACGTATTCTTTTAATCCATGATTTGCATCATCTCCAGGTGTTACATAAATCCACGACAGTATTAGACGCAATGACAAATCTTGTAGTTATGGAATGTGGAGCGAGCTGAATTTTTATGAATTATATTCCACGGTGTGTTGGTCACTATGTTTAATGAGCCACACACGCTAAGCCATTCATGCATTTATGTAAATTTGGTTTGTATACTAATACCCCTTGTAAAGGTGGAATATGAGGTGCATTGGAACCTTTATATTGTCTCTATAATGAATTACTTGAATTATTGTTAATCTTGAAGGATAACCATCACCATGAGTAGGGCATTGACCCTCTCCAACCATACAGATGATGCAAGTGATGTACAGATTGAATATACAGGTAATGATCTCCTTACAGAAGATTATTCCGAGTGATGATGGATAATGGCGTTGATGTTTAAATTTTAGTTTAGATATTTACGTTTCATACTACAAAAATAGACTTTTGTAATAAGCTCCCACCTGAGTGAGCATTAAACAACTAATTAAACTTTTACGTTTAAATGGAATAAGATTTAAAGTGTGGTTGGTTTTATTCTCGTGAATGGTTACCTTCGTGAATAGAAATATTTGCGATGAATGAAAAGTAGGTGTTAAGCCTTGCGTATGTTATTTAATACTATAGAACTTGAATCACGTGTAAAGTACACAGGGATCAATTTTCGAGGTGTTATAAAGTGTCCCATAAATAGTAAATCTTGGGACAATATCTAACATACACAATATAGTAATGCACAATCTATGCTTACAACAACAGAAAAGAAATTATTAAAGATAGTGGTTATGAGAAGTATATGATAAATCCTCCTTGAAAAAAATGTAAAGCATCATATTTTTATCACATGCTTATAAACTAAGTACACACTTGTACGTAGGCTTCCCAAACATTATCTGTTACGACCACTATTTCAAAGTGTCGCCCCACCCAAAGTCACTTGCCCGAAGCATGTCCCTAACATAACAATGCGTTTTCCTAATGGTGCACATATGGTAAGTCACATTAAGGTATGTTAAGGAAATGCCTAACTAGATTAGTCTACCATAGCGCGTGTGAAAGCTTAACGTAACTTAGAAGTATGGCTAAGTCCTAGAAAGGGGTGATTAAGACCGAATTAAAATTCTATAAAAAAACTAGAAATGCCTACTTAAAACAATTTACCAATTTAACCAAGTAAAACAAGATAACACTAAGGCTTCCAAGCCAAAGTGGTCACATATACTACATTTGATCTACCAATCAAGCAATTAGTTAATACGATGATAGTAAGCTTGTGTGTGCTTATAACTTAAGTGCCTAACATATAACCCAATTCAAGCATTCATATGATTTAACTAATGAAAACACATAAGCATGAATAGAATTGTGTTAAATTAACACTCACAAACATAAAGTATGTATAGTGATTTAGTTTTCCTA